>JAOCPS010367839.1:0-12452 GCA_025505425.1 Graphium colonna | reverse complement strand
TGCGGTTTTCATATATTTTTAATGCAAAGAAAATCTTTATAAATCGTACTGCGCTGATTATATAAATACATTTTTGAAGCTACTGGATATCATAAAAAACACAATCTGAGTAAAACATTGAGAACACATGTTTTTTAGGGTGAATGATGCACGTCTTGGAGGCGTCTGTATATGTCATATTAATTCCGATGTCCCCTTTCACCTTTATCCACCTATTGTTTGCTAAATAGTACAAACGACATTGTTTACATCATTATGGTTTCTTTGTGTAAAACTTTTATAGCTCGGCGTCCATTTCTTCAACCGTCGGGTAGGAACTCTCGTATAGACCATTGTTTCTTCGATTCCCACAAAACACTGTCGTAACAGTACATTTGCCTGCCACTCTCGCGTCCTCGATTGTACCGTCGCCAACTGGCTAGTTCTAAATCGACCCGTCTCTGCTTCTTTTCCCATGTAGGCGGAAATAATCTAAATATAGCCAAGTATAAAACACGTCGGTAAAAAGTGGTAAACATAAAAAATAAAACCTATAGATGACCTTAAAATAGACTCTTAGATTTGGTTATGAAATACACTTTGAAGATGGAAATTCAACATAAATGTAGGTGGTAGAGTACAGCATTGTTTCTTTGATGGTAAATCATCTCTAGTTTCTTTCTTATCTACTCCTATCGCTTTCCATTTCATATGTTCCCATCGGCAGCTTCTTGCCCATTTCATCTTTTCTAGACTTATACTATCCAACGGTTTTCATTTAAGATGATAATGAATCTGCTCACTTGCTAACTCGTGATAATAAAAGAACCAAACACCAGACGACCTAATGAATGTATATTTTTTTAAAATTACGAACAAAGATTCACTGTAGGCGTATGTAAATGTTTAAAATACATTTTTTTTTTCTTTTACCACAGAACCAGCAAGCGGGAACATCAGGTGACTTTAGGCAATACCACGACCAAAACTACAGCTACGCGATGCACCAGAATCAAAACCAAGGCGCCGTCGCGAGAACCGTCCAGAACTACGACTCGCCCAAACCACCCATTCCTGCAAAGAACTATGGTATCAAAGCAGACGCACAGAACAACTCGCACCATATAACGGTAACAGTAGAAACCGGCAAAGACAGTACGAGAGACGCTCCTAAAAGCACAAAATCCGTCAGCAAAACTTATCACACGTTAAAAGACATGATATCGAGTAGATTCAAAAACAAAGATAGTAATGATGGAGATAAGGTTGAGGAGCCAAGTTTGAACAACATCGAAGAAAGAAAGAGGCCAGAGACTGAACAAGCAACGCCGAGGGAAACACCCACAAGGAAGGTCGAGCAAGGGATTTACGGAAGACCTATGCCCCAAGCGCGACCGGATATGCAATACTCGCATGGCATGTCAAATAACATGGTCTATCCGAGTCCATCGCCTCACAGGTTAGCTTCATTCGATTCATGTTTTCGTTCAGATTTTACTAACATATCTAACATTATTTAAATTTATTAAATCCATACACTCAGTTATTTCATAGGATTACTTACGTAAATATCTGAAGTCGAGACTTTGCTTAGCCAAATCTCGGATTGGTGTCAACTAAACCTAGTCCAATTTAACCCACATAAGACACAAATTTGCGCGTTCACCGCTAAAAAGAAATCCTTTCTCGTATCTCCTCGGTTCATAGACACTTCCCTGGTAGCCACAACATCGATCGGATTTCTTGGCATTGACATATCGAGTGACGTCCAATTTCGCGGTCATTTGGAAGGTAAAGTCAAGCTAGCTTCAAAAAAGCTTGGCATCCTCAGCAGAGCGAGGCAGTATTTTCAGCCGTTCCATGTTAAGCGACTATATAAAGCGCAAGTTAGCCCGCTAATGGAATGCTGGTCACATCTCTGAAAAGAGTTTGTAGGAAGTCAAGAAGGTACGCTCGGAGCCTATAGGCCAGACCGTGATTCGGCCCATAAAACCGGAAGGTTGGAGGTGGAGGGGCCATTGGAGGTAGTGGGATTGCTCTCATCTCTAGGCTAGGCTACCTTAATATCAGCTCCTTCGTTTTGACCGCATTCAAAGTCAAGTCCCTCGAATTGTTGACGACCAAGCTCTTTCCAGTCGGCTTACCTTGGCTCTGCGAAGGGACGTTGCGTCTCTTTGCGTCCTTTGCAGTATTTACAACAGGGAGTGTTCCAAGGAATTGTTCGGATTAATACCTGCTGCTACATTTGCTCAACGCACTATGCGACAAACAATAAAACGCCATCCACACCACCTTGATGGTTGGCAGTCCACAACCGTGCGATTTCACCGGCATATCCTGCCACGCACGACTTTCTTGTGGAATGAATTGTAGGTATTTTCGATACGAGTTAGGGACCTTCAAGAAACGAGCATTCTCTTATCTTAAAGGACGGCAACGCTCTTTCTAACTCCTCTGGTGTTGCGAGAGTCCATGGGCGGCGGTGATCACTTAACATCAGGTGAGCTGCCTGCTCGTTTGCCTCCTTCCCTATACAAAAAAAAACATAGGTGACGGCACTCTCATTAATAGCTCTTTCCAAAACCAAAACTGTAGGTAAATTTTAATACTACATTTTTGTACGTGGAAACAGAATGAATGGAAATGCAGGGAGCGCCAAAATCATAATTTAATATAGTTAAAATCTGAAAACATACTCCACACAGTGCCAAGCATATAGAAATCTAGTCGATTCACCGTCTCACTTTTAAAAATATCTGTTTCTTGATTTACATTAGTGTATTATTGTTACTTTCTAAGTAATTTCTCTAAAACGCTGGCATAAGAGCTCCACAATTAGGTTTCTGACCCGGTTTGAAAAATTACCTCCAGGGCTGTTCCTGTAATGTTGCAGAATTCCACAGGTGATCGTTTGCCATCACTTGAACTGCGTCAACTAATTCGTCTAAAGAAACCTAGCCGAAAGTGATATCTGAAGTCTGTCCAGAGAAAATTTCAAAATACAAAATCCGGATTATTGCATGTGCAGTGGCTACAGTACTAAATTACACGAAGATTTCACGACAGCGTCGGATATGCGTTCGTGCCATTTGCAATTTGCCTGCACGATGCGATAAATCTCGCCGCAACTGCGGAAGGCGTCGTTACGAATGATATAGCCGATCACCCTTAACAACAACATACGACATGTGTTTTTACAACATCGGTTTAATGCAGGTTTTATTGACCGTTATGCAATGGTTTCTTGTTACGATGGACTCAAGTTTAGTGTTGTATTACTAACTTTCTTTTAAAACTTGACAGTACAACAGTACTAAACCTGAGTTCATCCTTCTGGCAGTTTTGATCATACGACACTATAGTACTATAGCGTAATAAAGGCATATTTATCATACCGTAACATTTTTATTTGCCTACTTGGTATAAGTTTTATGTCTACTAAGAAAATCTTAGTGTAAATATTCTTTAACAAAACGGTTCATCTTATGGTATAATTTTTTTATAAAGAGAGAGAGACAAGCGAGCAAGCGGATTATCTGATGCTAAGTGATTATCCCTAAATCGTATCGGTCCAGAAATACCACTGGCGACAATTAATTCCACAAAAATGTCATGCATGGCAGAAAATGACGACGGAATCGCACAGGAGTGGACTGCCAACTATCAAAGTGGTAGCGATGGCTTGGTGGTTTGTCGCGTTGATAAAACGCTGGTAAAACATTACAAATTAACATTTTTCATTATTCTTAATCATTTATTTGTAATTAAATTAACATAAAAGACCTTTTAGAATTATCGACAATATAAAATGCTACACCATCTCTATATTAATTTTAAATTGCTAACTGATTAGGCAAAATAAAATTAATCGACTTAAACTTTAAGGCTTTTAATTTCGAGGTGGATCTAGACTTTTTGATAACATAGGTGGTAGAGTATAACATCTTTTATACGGCCGTGCTAACCCGGGTGCTTTACAAAGTCAGCATAAAATAGAGCATGCATGACTTTTAGGGTTGCCGGATAGCCATTCCCACACTTTTCTTTTCTCACTCTTTTCCCTTCTAAATCCTTAAGCCTAACCAAATCCGTTGTAAGTATCTATGAGCGTTAAGATCTCTTATCACCAGATGAACCATCTGCTCGTTTGTCGTCCTGTCCATAAAAAAGTCAGACGCAATCCATACGTACATTTATCATCAGGTAACAGACTAATAGGTACACTAATATTATGAGCTTTAAATGCTAAGAAGAATGTAAGCATTGGAACAGTTATCCTTATTGATAAAAGATGATACAGGGACAAAAACAAAATTACGTGTACTATTATTTTATTTATTATACTGTCTACCTTTTTTTTTTCAAATTTAGAAGTAATAAATTAGCTAAAATCAATTTGTACTAGACCATGAACTTCTACATATCGTATATCGTATAAATATTAACAGTATAATTAGAAACATAACTTTCCCATAACACTCAAACCACTCTATACACCACCCGAACAACTATTACCGCACTAAGTAGACCAGGAAATGTAAATGTAATCTAAAATTGTATTTGGTTTGCCTCCTATTACAAAAATATTACTTAAATGACATGTATAGGTCTATTATGGTTACTCTCTATGCCATTATCTATAATAAGTTCAATTTAAACCTTCAGAATAACATCTCTGGTTTCAAACCTAACTTCTGGAACTGGAACATTCATACATTTCTGTAGTCTATTTTAAAATCTCGATTATTTTCACGATGGTACTAGGGCACACTGAAATCGTCAGTAATGGAATAGCTTAGGATGAGTTTGAGTAAAACTTTTTTGATATAAGTGTACTGGCCACTTGCAACAACGATGACATTTTTAAAAAGTGTATAATTCATTTATACTCTAGCGTTTTAATGTTGACAAGTCGACAAATAAAATGAAGCTCATCTGTGAAAATTATCGTACCGTAATCTCTCTGTCAGAGCCGTACCTTCCACAAGTCGATCAAATACATCTGTCATCTGAAAACAACGTGGCTGTCCAAACCATAATAAACAATGACAGACATGTGACATATGAGCAGATTCGGGAAGCTATGAGGAATTGAATGACTGCAATCTCAACTATTTTGCACAGTGAGCTAGACATCAGAGAACTAGTATTTCAATAGATACCCAATAATATGTCTGAAGAGCAATATATGACTCGTGTTGTTTGTATCCATCTACTCAAAAAGTTTCATCAGTCCCTCTACTAACTCGTGTTGTTTCAGTCAAAAGCCGTTCATAATATCTTTTCCGATGATAAATCGTGGATTTATTATAAAAAGATCAGTTTTTCTCTGATGATGAATCGTGTTTTTATTCGTAAAAATATCGTAAAAGAAAGTATCAATCGGTAATTTAAGTCTTTGAAAATGAAGTCAAGAAAAGTCGTGCGTTTTCGTACCGTGTCCAAGAAATTGTTCGCTTCGTTTATTTCTAAAAGAAGGCCACACATATGACATCCATCATTCCGTAACAAGAATGAACAACAATTACTGCTGATTGGTAAACCTCTGTTTGTTCAACAGAGTTCATCACCTAACTTCACAGAGGCAACCTGATACGTCGCGTCAACTTACATCACGATTATGCGAGCTACCACACTACCCTTATGGGCATATATGAAAACAAAAGATTTTTTGTATCAGGAATATATCGAGTATACTATATACCTATTCATATAGCCCTATTCTGAATCCAAATGATTTTTGTATATTCCAGAAAATAAAAGATTAATTTAACAGTCAGTGGTTAGACGGTTCAGAAGCCACCGTGGACAACACCTGCCATTTTGACAACACTAATTTCAGATTGGAATTATTGCTTCAATGAATAGTTGAAAAGAATGCAAAAATGCATTGATTGTAAGAGAACATACTTCATTAAACAAGATATCATAATTTACATATAACCTCTCGCTAGTTTGGTTTTTATTCCCAATAATTTCCGCGTGTCCCACGTAACGAAAGAAACCACAAAGCCTCGGGTCGGCTTAGGACATGTGAGCATTTGATTGCAACCTTCTTTACTAAAACTAAAAATATCTGATAGATGTTGAACATAAAACTAAACTGTATACAATATATTTAGTTACAATCTGCATGTTTTAATCTAAATTCGTGAAAAAGAGATAGCCTGTAAAAAAGCAGATCGAGAATTGAACCAGTAATTAGGAACCACAAGGAAAAATAACAGCGAAAAGCTGAACTGGTAACATTATAAAAACGAAGGGTTTTTTATATATCCTACTTGCCTCAAGGCGATTGTTATAATTAATAGATGTAATTTTCATAGTACGTAAGAGTTATAGAATTCAAAAAATTATAAATGACTTGAAGAGAAAAGAAAACTTTAATATAATAACGTTAGGAATCTAAACGAATCTAGTAAGTTAAATCAAGGAAATACAGGGCGTATGAATATGGTGAAGGATTTTCTTTACCGAACAAACGGTTCGTCACATATAAACTAAATCCACCGTCTTGAAACACCTACAACATCTGGAGAGTTGCGAGTGCATTGTCAGCAATATATACTGGATAACATTGGTCATTAAGTAGAAATGGTCAGAATGATTATTTAGGATTCCGAAGACAAAAAAGTGAAAAAAGAATTCTTCGGCAAACCCAAGATATATATCGTACATAATAGAATATAGAGTAAGCAACAAATTTGTTTTCACACAAAAATTACAAAGGCCGACTTCAAACGCCTTAATGCTATCTTGAATCATATCTTTATATTCTTTAAAAAACAAACTGCTAATCTGTTTTTAAAAAAATGTACCCTTTTGTAGGAATACCTTAGTTATAATAAAAAAACAGCTACTTTTGCGAGCCAATAATAACATAAGACCTAATGATAATTAAATAAAAATCGGAAATGCTAAGAGAATGAAGACTTTTTTTTTAATCTATATATCTAAATTAAACAACTTTACGGATTTTATCGCAGTTTATTTTTACATTTTATCAACCGACGTTTCGAACCCTTTACAGCGTTGACGATCACGGGTAGGGTTGAGTTGTTTGATGTCCTGGTGTCACTTGTTCATCCTGCATACCGTCAGCTTGAATTTTAATTTTTAGTCCTATCTACGCAATAACTAATAATTATATCTTTATTAGATCTTGCAGTGTTGTGCTTATTTCTTGAGTTTATTTTATTAATAATGGGATCCCAAGCAGATGGTAGCACCCAACCGTCTTCCCTATTGAAATTTGCATGTTTTTTTAATTTCAATAGCCCCATGAATCATCCTTGGCAGGAACCGGTGTTCTTTGGCGAGGGTTTTTGGCCTATTAAATCTGATTTAATGGTTGGGCCCTTGAAGAGTATGTTGACAAACTGCAGACTTATTTTTCCTTTTATTTTTGATGTCAGCTATATGTTCCTTCACCCGGGTTTTTATAGCTTTCTTTGTTTGTTCTACATAGGAGAGACCACATTCACAATCAAGCTTGTACACTACGAGTAATAGATAGGTGTTATAACTATAATATTTTTTGTGTGCTTTTTGATAAAAATTGTCAGGACCAAGGCTTGTTCAAAACCATGGCCTTTCAATTTAGGAGGGGATCATCACGCAAACCCTAACAGTTACTTAAATACAACAAATTTCTATAAGCAAAGTAGAGATAGCATTCTCAGAAACTATGACTTAATCAAAACAGCACTTGCGCCATAGTCACGTCATTAGAAGAACAAAGCATCATTAAAGATATCATATGGAACAAAGCCTCATTAATGGTATCAAATATAGACTAATTATGTCTTTGTGACATTGATGTCACAAAGATATTTGCATCAGCCTGTTATTATGTCTTTGAAGACATAATAACAGGCTGATGCAACACATAAAGAGTATTGCATCGCCATCCACACTCTACCAGCAGACACTGGAGTTATATAAACTCCAAACACAAGAAGACTAAGCAAGTGTTAAGACCAAGTGCATTCTCTATATAAATTTGTTTATTTAATTTCCGTTAAATTATTTTTTTATGAAGTACTGGAATTTAAGATTTTAATTTATGTTTCAGACGCCTATTCTCCATTCTCTAATTTTTGTAGTCCCACTTTTATATATTATTTCTAGATATATACAAAAGTTCTTGATTAGTCATGGACATCCTTTCTGGCCAGTTTATTTTTATATTTTTTAATAATTTTCATTTCCATTAAATAAAAAAAATTATTAAGAAAAACCTTTATACTTGAAGACCATATCCTCGATAAGTCGGATATGACATAAAAAAACTAAATATGTTTATATATAAATTTTCTGTATTCATTGTCACGCTTTGTTTATTATAATCTATACAAATAAATTTGAATTTACCATTTTGAACATCAAAATAAATGTATCTGTAAAAAGGTATTTAATATTTCCTTAACAAAGACTAAACATTTATTATCTCAAAATAATTATATTTTTTTTATTAAATAATAAGCAGCTCAACGATATTTGTAAGTAACCTTTTAGTTCATAATATTCGCTGAGAATCGACGCGTAGTAAATATTAAAGAGCCAATATCCGGCACTTGTGCTCTCCGCGTAGTTTCACTCCATCTCAATGTACATGTGTGTATAGTTGTGCAAAAGCTGAACAAAGTAATGGGCGATTCAAATAAAGTTCGATAAATGCTTCCATGAGTATGCTATCAAACTATGCAAGAATGTCATTGATTTTAACTTAGATATTTAAATTAACACAAAATTATTTACAGATAAATAATTATTCTTGTAGTATGACTTTTATATAAGAATATTGTTTTATGATAATTTCAACATTTTAGAAAATATGTGTTTTTTTTAAAAATAATTAAATTATATAATAATTATTTCGGTATTTTTCAAAAAAACATATAGCTCACTGGACTACAGAGGTTGTATGTAATTCTTTCACTTAACAAAAGTAATATTGCAGGAAAATGAAGGCATGGCCAAAGAAAGACGTTATAATTAAAAATTTTTACCCTATGATTTATAATATAATAAGTGTCTCAATTTGAAGTAGTCTTTTAACAAATTGTTGTTCTCATCAATAAATATGTTATTATATTAACCTATAATATTATAAAAACACAAAGGTTTAATAACTCAATTACATTAATAACATAAATTTTATTCATGTAATTATGTAAGTTACGGAAATGGTAAATAAAACATTTTATATAGAGTTTTATGTTATAGACTTGCTATAAAATAAATTAATTATATCCAACGTCATTCTGAAACATTTCTAGGTCAGCGAACTCAGGACTTTGATAATCTAATTAAATGTCTCGGTTCGTTCAGTTCAATCTTATCTACCTTATTATCTAGTTTTAAAAAGGTTATAATAGATGTGGTTTATTAAAATAACGGGTTAATTTTAAAATAACTTATAAATGCAAAGAACTATATTCAGGATTTATTCGTTTGCGAGAACGTTCAGATCTTCATAAAGTTTTAAAAATATGCGTAATACATTGAACTACAAGCCACTGAATCCATTATGATAACACATTCGACTTGTTGTAGTACCCTTTAAGATTATTAATTTATGGATATAAAATATAACTATAACCAGTAGCGGGTTAACTTAATAAACATAGTAATGGATGAAAGCAAAGATCTCCCAAGAGACCGTAGTTTTTAACACTATTTTTAAATATACCTTTCTTTACTTCTTAAAATAAATTGACCAGATAATCGGTCAACGAAAATGTTTTTTTAATACTAGAATACGCGTGGAGTTGTTTTTTGTAATGTCAATTTACCCTCAATAAATTCTTTATACTTGCCCGTATGGTCTCTGATTAAAGTCGATATGTAACGCAATCAATGAAACAAATGAATTTCTTTAATAACGCAGCTCACTAAGTAAGTTTCGTAGTTAGGCAATAAAATCACGTTTTTAATTTTTTTAAGGCAGGCAAAAAAAACAAAACAAAATAATTAAAAAATATGATGTAGTGTATAGGAGAATATTGTATGTTTAACTTATTTTATATTATAAAAATGTTTGTACGTTTTTCGTTGATGCAAATTAACTGTAGACAATTTTCGATTCATTAAAAATAATAAATTAGGGAAGTAGAAATACATTATTTTCATGGCAAATTCAAGATTTTGTCTAATATGTTTTGGATTGTCCGATTTGGCACAAATTGTCTGTTGTTGTAAAAAGGTGGCATAAAACGGTGTATAAATATGCACTGTTTTATTCAACAGTTTGTCTTTTTAAATTATAATATATAATAAGTTTAATTGTATTGATTAATCATGGTATATATTTACAAATATACTATTATTACATCTTTACAGATATACTACGAGTATCATTTATCAAAACAATTTAATTTTTAAATACATACTTTCCTATAAAGAAATAAATCTCATGATAAACAATATTGTAATACTATAAAACTAAAAATAATAAGATATTCTAAATTGTGTTTAAACGTTTGACAAGTATGAGATATTTTTAACATAAATATTTGTATTTATATCAAGAATCATTTGCGATTGTAAACTATAAAAAGATATTTAACTAGAAACATATGTAAAGCAAGGAAAGTGTTGGAACATTTAAAATGTAGCTTATACCAAAACATCTCAACATTAACTCAACTAAACAGAATATAACTTACTTCTAAGACTAAAAGTCATATAACCGCGTTAAATAGTTTTATTTTGAAGATAAGAGGCAAAACATAACAAAACACCTTTTAAATGAACTAAAATTAGAAAATTTTCACCGTTAACGGACCCTTCTTTGTTATTTATTACACAATTATTTAGACTTTTTATATTTTGCACATTACTGTTGTACCTGCATTAACCAGGCCATCCGATGTGACTATCTTGTCTTCTTCTACTTATTTAACTTTGAAAATCCTTAATAAGCACAACCCTTTTCATTCAACTTTCTATGCAAACAACGAACCGACAAATTTGAATTTCGGAGGTGTTCATGGGCGACCGTTATGGTTGCCAAGTATGGTTTGGACGGTCACCGCAGGTCCACGCTCTATAACGCAATTACATTAACATGAAAATCTTAATAAATCTTACGGTATCAAAACTGTAACAAAATATCTTCACACAGAAAATTATTTGTTTTGTAAAAAGTAGGATATAAAGGAGTAAAAAAGTAAAATGAATAGAATAGAAGAAATAAAAGAAATATTTAAGCGTTAAAAAAATAATTGAATTCAAATGTACTAGCGCAATAGAAGCCATCTAACAATATCACAAGGTAAGCCAACAGTTTGATAATGGCTAAAGTTCTAAGGCATCCCTGTTCGATCGGCTACCTAAATTGATTAAATTCGAACCAACGAACTAGTTATGTTTTGTGAAAATTACAAAAATTGACTTCAAACGCCTTCAGTTCGAAGACGAAAGGTTGGTTGTCGGTCCGTTGACGTGGATTGACTGAAAGGTTGATCCATAAAACAGCCTCACATTGCTTAGGGAACCCACGGGCAGTGGATCGCTATTGCAAACGTGGGATTTAGATTCACTTAGAATTCGATTGTCGTGACTTGGGTGTTCAGGCAGTCCGGAGGCTGAGTGAGTCGAAAACTTTTTTGAACTGGTCGCATCGAGTGGGTTTCTCCTGCCTTTGAACGCGACTAGATTCAAATCCTCCCTGCCAATTGCTGGCGGGGAGGGGGAGATACACAACCCGGATCATACTGGGTAAAGTGCAAAATGGTGGACGTAATAACCGCCACACTTATGTCGCTTCGCGGCCAATTCGGGGATACCGCAGTCGAGCAAGCGGTAGCCCAATTCTCCTCCAGGCCACCTTTAAGGGCATCTATTTCCTCTGGAAATAGTATGGATGTCGAGGCCTTGTCCCCTTGGGATGAGGACTCATCACAACAGTCTGGCCTATTCACTGTAGGTTCGTGCAAGAAGCGCAAAAAGTTAGCATCTCCGACTTCATAGGAAGCTACTTCCCCGACGCCCGCAACCGCCCGCACAGAAACCCCAGTTAATGGCCGCCAATCCATGAGGCCAATAGTGGCTTGCCTGATTAACATCCCCGCGGCAATTTTGTGCAAGCCCGACCCCGCTCAAATTACAGCCCCGGCTACATCTCAGCCAGCCCCTCCACGCGCTCTTCGGGACAAGCGCTCACCACCAATCTTCATCCAATCCAGGGGCGAATGGCCCATGGTTCAATCAGCGATTGTATCGCGAATCAAATATTCGACGTGACCGTTAATTTGATGCCCTGGTTGGTACAAGGCATCAAATTAACGGTGGAAAAGCCCAACGACTTCAGGGCTGTATCCCGATTCCTTAGGGAAAAAAGTGTGTATTTCAACACCTATACCTTTGCGGACGACCGTATTCTCCGGGCGGTGATAAAAAAAATCCCCAAGGAAATCCACTCAAAGGAGTCAATCAAAGCCATCGGCCTTCCCGTTATATCGGTGTTC
>JAOCPS010367728.1:0-21960 GCA_025505425.1 Graphium colonna | reverse complement strand
CTCGTTTTATGAGTGGCTAAGCTTGACAGCTTCCGGGGGAGCCTCGGCTCGGGCCGCCTCTCTAATAGTGTTACCGGATTGGGTAGTCATCCTCTTGCGGACGCAATTAAGAAAATCCTTTATTTGAAGTGCATATTCTGTTTTACACAATCCTAGCTTTTTATTTTGTTGAATACTCTTTATAGCAATACTTTATAATCAATACTCTTATACTATTTTGTTTTGGTTTTAAAGAAATTATAACATCGATTTTTATGAAAATTTTATGGAACTACAATGAAAAAATATTCTTCCAAATTTTTAAAAATTGGCACATTATTTACCAATAAATCGGTAAATATACAAAAAGCACACAATCTATAATATAACCTACTCCTTTTTTATGTCGGTTAAAAACGAACATTAATAAAAATTTATTGTTAATGGGGCGGCGCTTTTATAGTGCCCAGGGGCAGCACTTAGGTTAAATCCGGCCCTGTTTGCAGCGCTAATTAAGAAATTTTTGTTTTCTCACAGATTGGAACATAAGGATCGTATTCAACTATATCAGCATGTGTGCCTTTAATGTTTCTTATGCATATTAGTGATATTCATTTCTATACAGTCAACCTCGTATGATTATACCCGATTGCTAAAGCCTCAATCGGAAAACTTATAGTCGACATATTGGGGATCGGCAACACTGTAAGCAAAGTTGCCTCTAAAAAAGGCGACGCTCGCAGCAAAATGAGGTAGAATTTTCAGCTATGTGATAGTGGTTAACAACCAGCTAGTTTGGTCAAATATGGATATGGTTCTTGCCTCTAGGTTGAAGTATCCTTCTATTAGCTCCAAACATTTGACAACATTGAGGATTTAGAATATTTGATAACCCAGCTCTTCACTATGTACTTAATCATTGCAAAGAGAAGTTGTATCTTTACATCTACGATGGCATATACTATGAGTCATGTTTAAAGATTTTTTATTATCAATTGCCATCATCACCTCTTTTTTAATTTTTATTAATTATTTTTCAGTTATAGGTTTTTTTGTTTATGGAAAAAAAAAGATGAAAATGAAAAAAAAAATGGTCTATGTGTACAATTTATTAACATAATATGGTTGTCACTTTCAATGATTACTTAATGACACTAAATATACTAATATGTTAAGTATCCAATTAAATAGTTAATATTTTTAAATAAAAAAAATTAGGATCACAAAGAGTTTCTGCAGTGACAAACATTGCCGACAGAAGAACCCCACATAACAATGTAAGAATATGCATAGTAATTCATCGAATATTAGTCATATCCTGTGAAATGAGGGTGTGATAGACAGAATCCATATTAAAGGGAACAAAACAGTTGAGTTTAACACTAATTATTATTATTATTAAACACTAATTTGTTAATTTAGTGTTTTCTTTGTTTCCAATAAGTTCATAGCGATATCTCATGTATGTAACTCTCATTCTATCCCATAAATTTTCAAAGGAATCTAATGCTGGCCTGACATCAAGAAGTGCAAATTGATATTTGTTGTCCACTTCACCTCCATCATAATAATCGATTACATATCTTACATCCTTGCCACATCTGTCCACAATCCAATCATGGCGATCAAATGGTAGTTCATAACTGAAATGGTAAGAAGTATAGAATAACAATATCTTATATTTGATGCAAGTTTACTTTATATATTTACTAATATTGCATATGCATATTAATGAATGATAATGTATAAAATCCAAATTTTTGGCAACACAAAAAATAAGTAATACTTGGATAATGTAAAGAATATCAAAGTAAAAATAGATATTTAATAGTTTAAAATAAGAGCTTCTTTAAAAGAAATAAGCATATTGGTATAAAATGCGAGTACCTACCCCAACCAAGAACGAAACATTGCTCTTGGACTGTAATCTGTGGCTTTTCCTCCGAAACTTTTAAGTCTTGGGTGTCCACATTCTTTAGCATGTAAAGCCTCCCACTTCAGTACTTCCTGCCAAGCCTAAAAAATTATAATTTATTAAAACCTTTCTGAATATTTCTAAAAACTATTGTCAATAATATAAAACATGTTATTTTGTCCCTCTATATTTGTCCTTTGATAGTTGTCAAACTTTACAGGTATAAAATAAAGCATTATGATGGAAATTCAGAATTTTATTTAAATTAACAATTTTGCATACTTGTTCATTATTGGCATTGTGTATACGGATTATATCCTCCATATCCTTTGGCTTAATTTCATCATCCTTCCAGCGCCAGCCCTTACGGAGCATAGCATTCCAGAACATTTGTTGACTTGGATACACCCAGAATTCTGTAGATCCATCAGGCATAGCTCTTGGAATTGATGATACTTGTCGATTTGTTGGAAGTGGAAAAGGCTGATCTGGTGCTGGCTTTTGATTTGCTGCAGGCATCTAAAAATAACACTTTATTGTTTCAAACAAAATAAAAAACTCTTTGTAAAAGTACATCTATTACAAAGAAGTTTTTATTTTAGATGTACTTGTTAAAACATCACATTTTTAATGTATAATGGCTTAATAACATTCCTGTCGAACATTAAGATTATGAAGTAATGAATAACAGTTTATAAATAGATTTTATAATAAACATTACAATAAAATAAAATTTTAAAGTTCATTTAAACATAAATTATACATTACCATGTTGTAAGGATTTATATCATTTTTGTCATGTTGCACAGGGCACTCGGAAGGGGGATTTTTAGCAGTTGATTCATTTGTAGTTTTGTTATGCATAGGGCATTCGGGTGGAGGGCTGCCATTGCTTTCAAATGATTTTATATTCACAGCTTCAGCGGAGACTTTATTGCCCATTTTTTTAATTTTTTGTAGCCCTTACGTAAGGCGAATAGGTTAAACTGACACAATTTTCATAACAGTTCTGGAAGTAATAACAATAAGATTTAACAATAAGTATAAAGAGACGATAAAGTTTACTTAATAATTCAAATCTAAAGAATGGGAAATCACGAACATATGTAAATTAAGTTTTAAAATTTTGATATTTACCTTTACGCATTTGCTTTACATGGTAGATCAGGGTAGGATAGAGCTGTCAACTTACAGAAGTGTTACCAACTAATTAACCCTATCTTATATTAGTAACAAGAGTAATTTACCGCGTTATATGTACTACATGAAACAGTCAAGTTTGCGTTTTATTATACAAATTTGGTAGCGCTCCAATTACATGTAGCACGTTATGGATTTCGGATTATGAATGTTCCTTTCCCATTATAAAAATGAGCTTTTGTTTTTATAATTTATCAATAAATATTGAGCATTGTATTACAATTTAGTATTTGTAATCATTTCAAATACTCGATTACTTTTTGTACCTCTGCGTTGTTACACTTGATAGTATTCGATAATTATTTTTTTTTTATAAAAAAAATTACGGTGTTTATTGAAGGTAAGTTATATCGATAATTATTCCTTTGAAATCTTTAATATTTCGAATATCAAGAAGAAGATTTTTTTAAATTTGTAAGGACAACATTTTGGTTACATAAATTTACATTTAGGGAGGGATATTGATTGACAGATTGGCAGTGACAGTTTCAGATCCTTGTCGTACTTGGAATTTTTGGTTATAATTTATTATTTAAAAATACTCTTTTAACATCATGAATCCTAGTTTATTGTTAAAGACAAAACCTATTTCACTTCTAATGGTTAATAGATTTTTAAATAGTAATGTAGCCAGCATAACAAAGATACATCGAGAAACTTATGCTAGAATGTATCCTACTATTGTTGTTTTGCCTGATGGAGCTTCCATCAACATAAGATATTACGAACCCAGAAGGCTTATTAAAGTAAGATTTATACGTCATAGTTATCGTGTCCAACTATTTAAAACAGTTATTTGTTACATTACCGACACCTGTTAATGCCTGCAAATATATTTGATTATGATAGATAACTAAATTAATATGAATAAAGCAAAATTTTTATCCAAAAAACGTCGAATTTACGAGAAAAAATTATAAATTTCCCATTTTTCTATAGAGTACCGCCATTACTGAAAACCCAAATGTGATATTTGTACTAGTAAATATTTTTAATTAATTGGTTACAATTAAATAATTGTTGATTACAATAAACACATGAACAGATTATCAAATAGGCAATCTTTGTGTACATTAAAAATGGATATACTGATCTAACCCTGAAGTATAAGTTGATTAATATGCAATTGCGTCCCACTTCTAATCTATTTTTTGAATTTGCGTTCTTCAGTACAAAATAACTTAATTTATTTACTTTAAACTGTTGTGGCTGGAATAATTAGGTGCAGATGATTTCTTGTGGAGCCCCATGAAATGGGGGCAACAGGCTAGTGTTTGTGATGTCATTAATTGTCTATACAAAATTTCAAACTAATATTTTACCTTGAAATTTAGCTTTATATGAGTTTGATCAATTGTGATCATTAATCAATTAAACATATTTGCTAGCAGGAGGTATCAGTAATATAATAAATTACCACAAGTTTATTTTTGAATGCTTTAAAAGTGTAATTTAGAATCATATCTTCTCTGTTATTTTGATTTAAAAAACAAACTACTGACCCGATTTTAATACAAGTTTTGTGGGACCATTTTGGACCTATTAGATAAAAAAAAGTTTTTAAAATTGGTTCATAAATACTGGAGATGAGAGATCTGCAAATATACATTAACTAAATTTATTTTGATTTAAAAAATAAACTACTAATTCAATTTTTTTTAAATTATGGAACCATTTCGGAGGAATATACCTACAGATACAAAAAAAAATGAAATCTGTTCATAAATAACGGAGATATGTGCAAACATACATAAAAAATAGAAACATCTGAATTGAGAACTACCTTTCTTTTTTGAAGTTGGTTAATTATTGTTGACAAAACCATAGTCAAAGGTTCAGGTTATTTAAAATTTTTAATATAAAAAAAAAACATTTTTTTGAATTAATTATTATACATGGCATATAAAATTATTAATTTATTAGTATTATAAAATAGTACTTTATTTCTAGTTACCATTGGATCTTACTCAATTGTCAGATGAAGAAAGGAAGATGAGAATTGAAAAGAGGAAACCAAAGAGGAAAATCAAAATAACAGAAACCATTGATGATAATTTCAATGCAAAGAAGTACCTAAAATATATAAAGAAATAAACAATAATTCTAATTTTTCAGATTGCTATAATAGATGTTAAAATATAAATATAATAAATAGATGACAAGGCAATTAAATATTTTATTGTTATGACTGTTTATTTCATTTTGTAACATCAATATATGTCTAATAATCTGAATAGTGTGATAAAACAGCAACATGTCATTTATATTTTGCAAAGTATCAATTGTTGGATAATTTTCTGAAATTTTAGGACTAAAACTGGTGCATATGGTCTAATTAAACCTAGTTGCGTTGTCATGGTCTCATTTTTGTTATTGGGCGGGTTATTCCCGCTCCCCTAGTTTTTAATTTTTACACTATGTTTATATGTAATTTGCTGATGGTTTACACTGTTATTTACAAATAATTTTTTTTTCCATAAGCTAATTTCAATGTAAAAAAAATTTAACATTTTTTTTTTACATTGAAATTCGCTTATGGAGCAAATATATGTTAAAACCAAATTTAAGTACTTTATTGAAAAAAAATCCATGCGCTTTTTCGAATTCCCGCCAACACATCAGTGATGATGACAGTATAGGGATGTCCCGGGATCCATTGATAGTACCTATAAGCGAAATATCGATTCTTATATCACAAATGTAGGTTTAGTTATTGGACCAATAATATTGGAAAATATTCTCAGAAATGTTTAACATCTATTTTTTTTAAATATTATAAAAAATGAGAATTTAAGGTTTAAGGAACGTAATATTATAGTCAGTAAATACTTTAAATTATTATTGTGGTGATATTTATTGAAGCAGTACTGCTTTCAGCATCCTGAATACGTAATAATACTTATATTCAATATAGGAAAATTATTTTCTCGTCTTATCTTCTCGCAGATGTGCTCCAAAAACATTTAGTATTCTATTCTAGTATTATATTATAATTTCATCTTATTCATTCTATTCGTCGAATGAATTTCTTTTTAGAGATGCCAATGAATGTGGTAGAATAAATTTTTCAGTCCGATTCAATATCGAGTAAATATCGTAATACCTCATACATTCGATTTAAAGAAAATTCGTGCTTTTTTACTTATATTGTATCGGATCGGACGACTCAAGCAAGAACAACACAAAAAAAGTATGTCGTCGGCTTTGGACGCCGCGCCACACCCAGTGATCGAAGCTTAGACCAATTTAAATTGTATTTAAGGGTTTCCACAGCCATAACTTGCTTCCAAGCCCATATCAAATATATCTCAAGCTTCCAGTATGACTGGCTAATATTATTCACATACAAAAAGTGAGATTTGCAGTGAATGTGATCACTTATTTGTTTACAACTAATGTTTCTATATATGACTGATGGCTCTTTTGTTGTGAAGTAAAATTTTATGACTGAAACTTTTACCAAGCTTGTGACTAAAGAGAAAAATGGGGTGTGCACAAAGTGAAATTTCTCCCCAAAATGAAACTCCTAGAAAGGGATGCACTGATGTTTTATGGCTTGTTATTTATATAATTTTCTGGATATTAATGGTATTATTTATAATTTAACCTTCATTCTTTTCGTTATAAGCATTACATTTATACATTGAAAATGTACCTGTTTATTTTTTTTTATTTAATTTTACAGATAATAATTGCATGCATATCATTTGTATATGGAAATCCACAAAGACTTATTAATGGATATGATTCGTTTGGAAACACATGTGGAGTTAAAACTAATAAAAAACTGATAAATTTTCCTCTAGCTGGCATTAGTACTGCTGACAAAAGTTATTTATTTTTTATGGATTTAAAAGAACTGAGACGCTCCATAAAGATATGTGTTAAGAAATGTCCAAATAGAAAATTGGAATCGCTGACAGATATACAGAATTTTTATAAAGAAACTGGATCAAACCTTTGCTATTATAATACAGATCTAAACACCATAACAAGTACAAGTAATTTGCACAATTTTATGGGTCCTTGTCCAACATTACCTGTGTATGAATCATTTCCATTACTCAATAGATGTTTTCCTAAATCAGCAAAAGATGTAGCACAGAAAGTTTTCACAGATTTTTATGACTTGCTTAACAGCTGGGATACTATAGAACAAATGTTGTCAGATTTATATTCTTCCTGGAAAGAGATGATTATTTGTGTTATAATAGCATTTAGTAAGTATGATACCTTTATCTTGATATTTATATTTTCTCTTTTTCATATTTCTGAAAACAATACTTTTAAAAACTAAATTACTGTACATCATTTCAGTATGCTCATTAATTATGGTTTCAATTCTACACCTACTTGCCAGTCTTGTATCATGGATATTTATGATCATAGTGTCTGTTGTAAGTGTAGCTGGAACTATACTTCTCTGGTATACTTATCATGAGTTAAGAACAAAGCAAAAAGATTTTTCGGAGACTTTATTCCTAGCGGTATGCAACATTTTTCATATTCATAAAAATATAACATTGATTTTAATTTATCATTTTATGAAAAAAAATTATATTCTTTTAGGAATCCTTAAAGAATGAAAAGGCATTTTTATGGTATTCAATCATAGCTACCATTATAACGGTTAGTAGACATTATTACACTTGTATTTTGCATTGTTTTTATTATTTTTTTTCAAATAATATATTTATTTACAGATCATTTTGTTGATATTAGTATGGGTGATGAGATCTCGTGTTTCATTCTTGGCTGCATTATTCAAAGAAACTGCACATTGTCTGGGTTCAATTCCAGCGTTATTTATACAGCCAATTATCACATTCTTTTTTCTCATATTGCTCTTTACATTTTGGTCACTAGTTGTGGTAAGTTCATGATCTTACATGCAGCACTTGAAAAAATTCTGTAACTTTAAATGTTGAATGATAAAATTGTAAAAACTTTTTAGGTTTGCTTAGCCACCGCTAACTATCCCGGGATACCATTTAAAACTAATTTCTTTATTAATGGAACTCTACCGAGTCAAGTTGACAATACCATCCAAACACAAAATATTAATGGGAGTGCAAGTCTTAAATGTAAGTAAAATTCTTTTTATGCTTGTATAAATGTTGTTTCATGGGCTTTTATTTTTGTTCTTGTGTCCTGTGTTTACAAATGAATGAATAAATAAATAATGTTTTAATATATTGAAGAGCTAACATTCAATTATAATATCTTTATAATATAACACATGTATTTTTGTATTGTCTTGTATGATTGCATTCTTGGAGGTATGATTATTGTAGCATATGTTCTAGACCCCGTAGAATTTGATCCCATGTGGGTGAAGAGTATGTGGTGGATGTGCCTTATATGCCTCATTTGGGGTAGCGAGTTCATTCTTGGCTGTCAGCAAATGACAATTGCAGGTGCAGTTTCTCACTGGTATTTCAGGTAATACTTTTTTCAATTTTCGATTATTAGTCAAGAACTTTTTAATCGAAGTTTTCCAAAAAAATGAAGCCCCCAATATAATTTTATACATATCTTTTAAAATTTTGTTAATGGATGTTCCAAATAGCTTTTCAATTTATGTCCCATATGTTATTTATGAATAAATAATATTTGAAAAACTAAATAACTGAATAACATTGATTCTTAATTTGTGTGCAAGTTTTTAAATCAACTAGACATTTTAAAATTAATGAAAATTGCATTGAAAGATTCCATTAGAAACATATATACAAGTGAAGGTCATAAAAATGTGTTATTAATAATAAAATTCTTCAGATATGGCAATTTGTACGAAAATTATTTTACAAATTCCTTTCAATGTTATAAAAAATTATTCATTGGTTTCAGGGGTCCTAACGCCCATCCATCTCCTGTTTTATACTCAATCGGAAAACTTCTAAAGTACCATTTGGGTTCAGTTGCAAAAGGATCTTTTCTTATCACATTATTCAAGATACCCAGACTAATTCTTACATATTTACACGCAAAGTAAGTCAACATTATTTTTACATAAAAAAATTGGCATGTGTGTGGGCTATGAAATTCATCAGCTGATAAATTAAAAAACTACTTTTCTGAAAATATTTTTTTAAAAATATGGAAACAGCAGAATAGAAAATTTCCTATTTTTGAAGTCGGTTAAAATTAATACAAGAAAGCGCTTTATAAAATTCTAAATATAAACATGACTCCAATGAATTAACATTATCCACTGTCCTACGTAATTTACTCCACCTACATCAGTGACTCATTTAAAACAAGGTTGAAAATATTAATATTATAATGGTGCCTTCCAACGGCGCGTGATATCGCGAACCTCACCAATTCATATAAAGTACACAAGCCGAAATTCTTTTGACCAATTTTTAATTTATAGTATTCCTTGATTTGACCTTGTTTTTTGCAATCTAATGTACATAATATACATAGGCTGGCTGGTGAATTACCTTCAATACTTTAAGTGAGCATATACAATATGTGGGGATCATTTATATAAACAATAAAAACATTATTAAAAAATAAAAAAATCGTTACGTAATTCATGCTCAACAGAGTGAAAACCATTTCGGAAGAATACTTTATAAGATAAAAAGAGTTTTTAAAATAGAAACATTCGAATTGAGAATCTTCCTTCTTTTTTGAAGTTGGTTAATGATAAATATTGATTTACCACTGAATAAACATAATTTAAAGTTAAAAAATTATTACGTAACTGGTGTTCAGCTTCCGTCCGCTCCGCCTTCCGTCTCAGGGGCGGGTCGACGGCCTCGCGCGTGCCAGCTGGTCACGGCCGTCACATTTCATTAATTTATTGGAAAATTTGGGCTTAAACTGGACCCTTATTTTTTACATGAATATGATGACAATCTAGTACCGAGTGCTTAATATCGTAGGTGACTTACCTTGTATACATTAGAATCAATTCTGATCGGAGGTGGCTGTATATGAACAATATAAACAGTGCTATACTTTAAGGTGATAAGTATATGTTTAATAATAAATCTAAAACTAGATGTATTGTATAGATCGCATTTGCGTTAGAATGTTACACTTATTTTTGATAAAATAGTAACGGTCTAGTAAACAAGTTGAAAAACGTGTTAATTTTTGCTACAGTAAATAAAGAAACGTACTACAGCTCATTGAACTCGTCATGACCTCGGAAAAATGTGCAAAATTTCATACATACATAAAAAATTAAGTATAAACAATTAAATATTCTAAAAATAGATCTTCTTTTTTGGAAATTACATAAAATCTATTTTATAGATTGAGGAAATTTCCTAAGAAAAGTCTAATCTTTGTCTTAGTAGAGCGAAGTTAAACTAGCCGCCTTAATACAAAATGTGGACTGTAAGTACCGGGATTAAATATTCTAAACTTGATTAATCCCGGTATTTTCATCATAAGACTATATATGATTCCGGAATACTCTTATCCAGGAATCGTGGAAACCCAGTTTTGTTATAAAAAATACTTTTGCACTTGGTTTAGAATGTTCTTAGTACGGTACTTTCGTTAGTCCACGTTTTGTATTAAGAAGATTAGTACCTGTTTTATGTAAACATCATCGTAGCATTTCGTGCCCGCCAAAAAAAAAAGTACTAAAGACTCCATAATAATAGTCACGAACGGGGACATGCCTGTTTAATAAAAGTTTATTTTGACAGAAATTTACAAAAACCGACTAGTTTAGAAACATATGTTCTCCGTTATTTTGATTAAAAAAACCTAATAATCAGAATTTTATAAAAAAAATTTTAGGACCATTGTAGAAGTGTACAATATCAAATAATAAAATATGTTTTTCAAATCAGTTCATAAGTTGCGGAGATATCTGCGAATATTCCTAAATTATGTTATTTTTATTTATTAAATACTTATGAAAAATGCTCTATCATATAAAAAAAAAGAATTTTTGAAATTGGTTCATAAATGACAGAGATATGAGAAAAAAAATAATTTTGTTATATTCTTTTAAAAGTAAAAGCACAGAACCGATTTTCTATGGGATCATTCCGGAAGAATATCTTAAGAGGACAAAAAACTAATTTTTCAAATCTGTTCGACTTTTGGTAATTGGTTGCTGGGGGTGGTGAGAACGCCACGAAACGCGGGTGATTAAAAAAAATAATTTAATTAAAAAAAAAACTGCCAGTATTGTTAATATATATTTAACCTAAAAATAGTATGGCGCCCGGCAAGAGCAGTTGCCTTGAAACCAGCTGATATTAAAAAAAGTTATTTTTGTTGTCACTCTACTGCGTACTAGGCATGGGCTGTTTCACTGTTTTTCACTTGCTATCGGTTATATAACGTTATCGTTGCCTACAAAGAGAACGTTATATAACCGATGTCAAATGAAAAATCACCATGCCATGCCTAACTGCGTACTGCAATCTACCTTAATATAAAATTTAATAATAATAATAATAAATGTTTATCAATTCTCATTTCTCTTAATGAAAGTTTGACATGCATATATTAAGGGAATGTTCTTAAAATTATACAAGGGACCCGCAACACGTGTAAACTAATCAAAATATTTTATTCTTAAGTACCCGCGTTAATGAAGAATATTATTTTATTTCTCAAAATTCTTTTCTTCATCTTTTCTGTATGTTTTCTTCACAATTCCATACATTATTATGCAATGTATTCATTTCTGTGAGCCTCGCCGTTGAACAGAACTACCGTCTGGAAGTTATTTCACAATCCATTTAGAATATTTTTTTTAGGATTACTCTGCTCACGGTAGCATAGGCTCTTGTATTACAAATCGCGGATGAACATCGACTTTGTGTTGTGGTCTAGTTTGGTTTAGGGCAAAACGGGTTATGAGCCGATCGCCCGAAAAGTAACATGATTGCTCAAAAAGGCATGTAAAAATTCGGTCCCGGTTGTCAAGAACACATTTGACAATCGTTAAAGGATGTCGGTGGTTTTTGAATTCAGTTCATCCCTTGGGTTCCGTAGGTCAGATGCCAGTTACTTCGTGTAAAAACTGATATTCGGATAATACAAAATGATCTTAGAAGCTGACCCCAAGTAACTTCCAAAAAAGACTTAGAAGATAAAGATGCATAGCCTTTTCTGTGTCCTCTGACGATATGTATGCATAATTTAATGATGATAGACCTATCAGTTACGACGTGAAAAGTTTATAAACAAAATAAATCACGATTTTTACTAATAGTGATTGGGAGTTTTTTTTATGCAAACTACTTCCTATTATTTGATTGAAACTTTGTTTTATTGTTTTCCAGGCTGTCTTCCAGGGCTGAAAAGGGATCCGATTGTGCGAGATGTGCCTTAAAATGTGGTATATGTTGCTTCTATTGCCTTGAAAAATTCATACGTTATTTGAATCATAATGCTTATACGATCATTACCATCGAGCGCTGTCATTTCTGTAAAGCGGCTGCGAAGGTAAGTTACGAAGCTTTTTCACCATTAAATGTGAACATACGAAGTATCATAACCAAATTTCTTTTAATATATAACAATACTATAATATAAATCTGGTTATTTTGTTTTTATATGGAAAGAATGACAAACGAGCAGACGGTTCACCTGATGTTAAGTAGTCCCGTCGCCCATGGACACACACAAAATCCGGAAAGTTTTTTGTGCGTTGTCAACCTAGGTAATCGGAGTAAACAGGTTTAGTGGATAGGACGGATCAGCAATATATCAAGGATTAGGAGGAGAAAGGAGTGGGGAAAAAAGAGGGAAGGGATGGTCTTCCGGCTATCCAGAGAGTCATGCGTACTTTATTTTATGTTGACTTTATGTAGGGCGGCGGTACTTCCCCCGGCGAAGCACGACCGTATAAGTGCAGCAAAAAGCTGTGAAAGGATGTTATGCGAAAGAAAGTATTGTCATATACCTATTTCCATGCACCAAGGTCAAAATTATATTTATACTAATTATTTCTCTAATTTTTATAGCAACTCTCTAATTTATTCTATGAATAAATTTTTCGAATTTATTAAATATCCGAAACCTGGATTTTATTTACGAAAAATATTCTATAGGAGTTAATTTAGTAAGTCTAGTCCCTAAAAAAAAGTTTGAACTTGATTCAACTTGGTATAGTGTCATATAAATATGGGCATTGTTCTTTAGTACTAAAGCTAAAGACAATATGGGCATTGTTCTTTAGTACTAAAGCTAAACCGGCCAACCTGATTTTACTAAAAAGGGATGTATAATAGTATATTAACGTCATTAAATCGATAAAAGTAAAAAAAAACCTACCAGTTTAGTTACACACTGTGATCTTTTCCTGCATTTTAGGATTGTATACGTGTAAATGTCTGAATAGGCCGGTACAGAACCTTAACACGCAAATATTTATTCCACTTTTTTATTTGAAACAATAAAAATAAATTATGTTGTACAGTTTGGTGCTTCCTATCAATATACCTACGACCTCAGATTAAATAATAATACACATAGAGCGCCATGACAGAATATTGATGCCAGTGCGGTGAATAGACTTTTAGTCAGTAAATAGAATCCCTAATCAGCGCGAAACAAAGCTTTGAGCGGACAAAACGTCACTTAGTTGTCACGTTGTTTTCTGAAATAATGTCGACTTGTGTTATTAATTTTTGCATAAACCGTTTCGAAATACTTAAAAACGTAGACGGAATATTGTTTCACTGGTAAATGTTATGAATTGTACTGTTTTATATTATTTTCTTATTTAAATATGTATCGTACGTGAACATATGACGCATAATTCTCAGAGTTGCCAGATTAAATGGGGGGAAAATTCCCACAAAAACACGTTATAAAATGAATGACGACATATTATTATATGAATCCGGCAAGCGTTTCACAAAATTCTCGTTTAAACTTTAGAGATAGAATTGTAGTAGTGTATTTTAGATTAGTTTAAGAAAACTGTTGTTTTAAATTAAATATTACGCAAAGCTTAATTAAGTGATAATGTGGTTCCGTTGTAAAAATTGCAATCGGAAAGCATATATAAAATATTATTTCTCTATTCATATCAGAATTAGTTAATGTAGATATATTATTAACTTTAGTTATTTTTATTTCTATCGGGAATAGTATTTTTTTGTACGATACCTTACTGACCTATGCTTTCTTTCCTTATAATTTGTGGAATTATATCGTAACGTCAAAAATAACCTAATTTGACGCATCGATAAGGTTTCTATGTACTAATAAAAAAATGCAATTGAAAATTTAGAAAATTAATAAACGAAGCGTGACGGTTAAATACAATTCTGAATCTGAAGTTCTTTTAATCCAGCCTGAACTTAATTCCTAAGTACGCAGAGGCAGCTGTGAACTGGAGCTTATAATTTATTAAAATATTACACACAAAAAAATCATAATTCTTAGTATATACAGAATGATTGATGAGTCACCTTAGATTTTAAAGGAAAGCACTTGATCGCCATCATATTTATGTAATACAATTAGAGGCATAGTTTAAGTCGAAATTTTCCAATAAATTACGGCCTACCCAGCTGAGCACGCCGCAGGTCATCCACCTCCCTGCCACTCCGCCTAAACCTAGTGCGCTAGGGTGAACATGAATTGCCCGATAATTTTTTAAACTTTAGATTATGTTTACTCTGTGGTAAATCAATTTATATTTGTAATAATATTTTTATATGATCCCAACATATAACGTTGTTGAATATTGATGATGTCCACCGGTGTATGTATTTTGTTAACTGTAATATTTATTACAGGCATTCAGCACAATAGTGAACAACGCTCTACAAGTGGCGACAATAAACAGCGTGGGCGATTTCATCCTGTTCTTGGGCAAATGCATAGTGACAGCCGTAACTGGAATAATTGGCTTATTGCTCCTCAAAAGAAACTCCGATTTGCATTTCTTCGCTGTGCCCACTCTCGTGATATGCATTTACTCGTTCTTCATCGCGCATTGTATACTTTCCCTATACGAGGTATGTACTTTTTTTTTAATAGTGTTTATAATAGTGCTCGGCGAAAGATAGTGTCACTATTCCTAATCAGACTTTCAGATACAAATATTTCTTTTAATTTTTAACCGACTTAAAAAAAGGAGGAAGGTTCTCAATTCGATGTTTGTGTTTTTTTATTTACGTTCGCGCATATCATCGCCATTTATGAACCGATTTTAAAAATTCTTGTTGCATTTTATAGAGTATTCTTCAGAAATATCTCATAAAATTTTCTTGGAAATCGGTTCAATGGTTTTTCTTTTGAATCAAAATAACAAAATTGGTTTTAAGTATTTTTGCGCGTATCTCCGTCATTTATGGACTCAATTTTGGAAAATTCTTATTTATATGATATATCATTCATAAATAGTCCATATGGGACTATTTATGAAGTAAGGTCTATCATATAAATTTACAAAATAATCGGTTTATTAATTTGTTTTTTAAATAACAATAACAAAATTTAGGAATGTTCACACATATCTCCTCAACTTATGATTGATTTAAATATTTTTTTTTATATTACACTTCCACAGTGGTACTATATTTTTATAAAAATCGGATTAGTAGTTTGTTTTAAAATCAAAATAACGGTGTAGATATGTTTCGAAAGTACACTTTTAAGGTGTTTGAAGTTGGTTTTTGTAATTTTCTGTGAAAATAAACTTGTTATAGAGAGTAGTACCTAGCCAGACTCATAAGTAATAGTTTAAGCTATCTAGCATCACGCTTGAACTATAAGGGGCCGAGCAGATAATGAGAGCAGTTTAAAAAGCTAGTATTTTAACCGATTTCAAATAAGAAGGCGGTTCTGAATTCGGATGTTTCTATTTTTTATGTATGTTTGGGGTAATTCTATCATTTATAAACAGATATTAAGCAATAGTTTTTACTTAAAGTAAAATTGGAGTAGTGTTTTTAAATAAAAATAAAGCAAAATAAAAATGTAGTTAAAGTACACTTCTAAGGCGAATGAAGATTGTCTTTTGTAAAAATAATCTTGTACACAAACAACACTATATTCACAGATGGTGGTAGATTCGCTATTTTTGTGTGTATGTGAAGACCGCAACATGAACGGAACGGATGGGCGATGGAAAAACTCTAGGTTGGCAGAGCTCGGCGGTCATAAATCAAACAGGGAGAATGAGCAAGACGGTGCCGAAATGGAAGACCTGCAGGAGAAGTACTGATTTCGTGAGTTTATTGCATCATGTAATTTCTTATTTATTTATGACATATCCCTTAATAAAAAACCCAACAAAATTATTTAACTATTTTGATGTAGGTACTCAGATTCGTGGGTAATGCCATAAATCTATCAAAAATTATTATATTTAGTATTTAAAAAATACATGTTCAAATATAGTCATTATCTTTTAAAATTAAAAAAAAATCAATAAATTAATCCTCTCTATTACACTACAATTTAAACAATATTACTATAATTTGGATAAGCAATATAACTTGATGCGCCGAGTTGTTAATTCAGTTTGACTCACGGTTTTTGGCCAGATCAATGAAAAAATAATCTTTTCGCTGATTTTGTACATCTATGTCCGTAGGTTTTATAATTACAAAACTAAGCTTTTTTTTATAAGTTTCTATTTAGTTTCACCTGTACCATTGTCTAATGAAATGGAATTTTCCATGTTTTATTTAACCCACTTCCCAGTTTCCTATTAAGTTGTTTTGCAAGCATATGTCTATCACGTGACCATGCAATATAATGATGATATGAAGCTGTTCTGATGAAGGAGCTTGAGAGGTGGCCATAGGAACTCTCTAATTAAATGTTGCTAATCCATCAAGTTTGTGCTTATGTGAGTCATCTTGATGAGGGGCACTATACAACTGTAAAAGCTTGTTAAAAAAAATTATTATAAGAATTTAACTAAATAAGCTTGAATGTGTGTCAGTACTTACCTGAAACAAAGTTTTATCTAGCAGCATGAATAATAATATTTTAATGTATATGAATATTTTTTCTTTTATAAAGTTACTATTGTATTCATATTTCAGGTAAAATATTGGATTATAGATACAACATTGATAAAAGGAATACTAAGATCTGAATTATGATAAAAATGATAAGTATTATGCAATTGATCTGAAAAATATTCTGTAAATCAGAATTATTTTCTTTTTATTATAATGTTTGGTTTAACTTTTCAAACTTACATTATAAGTAATGACAGCTCAGAAGTCTTCAAAATTATATATAATTAATCTCTTTTTACTGTGTCATTTGAAGCATACTATTAATGCTGTAATATTTTATGTAATAACTTATCACAAGTTATTTTTTACACTTTATATTAGTTTATAAGCATAGGTTTAATTTTTACTTTGTTGCTTTAAGGCTGCTTGAAATCTTGCATATATCATGTACAATTTACCAGTGAATCTAAATTATATTTACACCTATTTTGATTCCTTAATAATTTGATTTCCTTATCATACAAATAAAAAATGTCTATAAAAAAAATTATGAACATAATATTGATGAAATAATGCTTTAATATTTTTTATGTACATTTCTTACTTTATAAGTTTTTTTGCTCATTTTTGCCATTTTTTAAAGCTGCTTTTAATTTATTATTAAGTACAACTTGAGCGTATTTAAATTGCAAAAATACTCTTCTGTAACCCTATTGGGATATAAGTCAATATCTCATTAAGATTTCTCAATTTTTTTATTTATTTCATTTGTAGTGGTAAGTTCCATGACTTATCCCCATATGATTGTATAAGAGAAGTTACTATGTGAATGATTATGTTATCTGCTTATTATATTTTAAATCATATTATTACAATTCCTGTTTTGAATAATAAATGTAATAATAAAATATATAAACTAAGTATTAAAAGCTTGAGGCTACAAATTTAATAATGTAAAGCTCTATTTTTACAAGTATTTTTTACAGTCGTGTTTATCTACCGTCCATCTATAAATTTAATGTTTAAATATTAATGTTTTATACTTAGAAGTCACAGAATCACATATCAGTTATGTTAAAAATGTCCATCAAGCATATTTTTTATATTAACCATTGTGTGATGCAAAATTATTATTAATTTCAACGAACTTTAAAAAAGGCTCTCAATTCGCTGCATGTATTTTTTTAAGCATGTGTCCACAAGTTATGAACCATTTACAAAATTCTTTTTATTTGAAAGAATATAATTACCATAAATTTTTCATGAAAAATAGCCCAGTTTTTAAATTAAGATTACTGAAAAAAGTCTATTGTGTTAACATGTTTGAAGTTTGTTTATGTGAAAATTATTATTTTAAATTTTAACTTTGTCATATTTAAAATTTACTTTTAACTTTATTTTTTTATATACAATTTTTTATTGTTTTAGGAACTGAAATGTGAATGAATTTGTAGTTCTATGTAAATATATAGGCTAACTAATGAGTCTCTGACAATATTAAAGGAGTGCACTTGGTAAGCAATCGCAATCATATTTATTTAATAAAATTTGGGGCATAGTTTCCAATCAAATTTTTTATTAAATAAATGATCTGGATTATATGCCGGCAGCAAACAAATTGCCAATTGGCGCAGTTCATTGACGCAAAAATGCGGGCGCCCCCACCGTGTCTGTTATGTGCTTATGGAATTCGTAATTAAATATTTAACTTTCAATTAAATTTACTCAGTGGTCAATTAATATTTACTATTAATATTACTTTTTTATTCATATATGATCCCTGCATAAAACATCCTTGAATATTGAAAGTGACTCACCAGTCATCCTGTATTTTTATTTTTCAAGTACATGAAAAAATTGAATATTATAAAAAAATATGCTATTAATGATTGTAGAAGACAAAATGTTAAACTAAAGTACATAATGTGTTTTATTTATATACAAAAAACTATTCAGTGCAGTTCAAAAGTTATTTCTACCTCACTCGTAACTTCCTATTGTTACTCTCACAATGAAATTTTATCACTCCTGTTTAATTTGTTTATGAGTAAATAAAAGTATAAAAATAGAAATAAGAAGTTTTATTTCACAGATTTCTTCTTAAACTGTTTTCTTTTCTTAATTTGGTCAGATATAGCCTTACTTTTTGCCTTCAATTGTTTACGCCTTATAACTTTTTCAGGCTTCTTTTTAGTAACCATCATGCTGAACTTGGGCTTCTTTTTGGTAACTGGAACTTCTGTTTCACTTTCATCAGTATTATCATTTTCTTCTAAAAATATTTGAAAGATGAAAGTCAGCAATTAAAGGATAAAAGAAATCATTAACATGTTGCAGACCGCATTGAAAAATCTTATTTCTTACATTGGGAATGGGCACTTTTTTTATTATTAATCATAAATATTGTTTTTTTGAATATGTTTATAGTGTACAATAATTTGAGGTTGTCATTATTTCAATAAAGGGCCCACGGGTGGTCACCCAGTCCCAACACATGTATGGAAATGTTGTTGCGGAGTGACCCACCAGTGGGCATACGGTTTTGAACATGTTAAGAATACATTTAGATATTTGAAAGAGATGTAGAATAAAATATGGACTCATATTTTTCCATTTATAAAATATTTCCCTTGCTATTAGATTGATAAATATTACTTTTGGATGAGAATTGAAACCACATCCTGTGGCACCAGAGCCAATAATGGCTTAATAATTGAGTCTAGTCAAAAATTTTAATACATACCTTTGACAACAACATCTTGAGCTTTTTCTATAGGATCCCCTTTAAAGAAATCTGCTCCTTCAATATCGGGATATCCAGTTTCTGGTCTTGTAGCTTCATTCATTACTTTTTTCTCTATTCTCCTCTCATATTTATTACCAGCTTTCTTTGAAAATGCCTGCCTTAACTTTGCTGGGCTCACATATTTAGGATTCTCCCATAAGGTTGTCCCTCCAAATGATCCAGAAAATATTTTTACCTATTACAAAAAGTTAATTTTTATTGAATATATTTCTTATGCGTAGGGTTGAAATATTCCATTGGATATAATAAAAAATATTTACTTTGGAATTAAAAGAAACTTTCTTAGTTCTACTTTTGAAGACAAAAATATCATTATATAAAATTTTTGTTAGTTATGTGATCATACAATTCAGGAAATAATAAGTATTATTTTTTTTTGTTCTGCCTCTATTGTTTTAATCCCTTATAGATATGTAAACTTACCGGGTTTAATACAAATCTTGGGCCAATTTCTGCTAAAGCTCCATCTTCAGAGAGTATTTGGTAATTTCTAAACCAAATTCTATTATCAAGAATCATAAAAGTGTAAACATGATCAAAGAATGGTTGACTCTTTGGGTGGTTTTTAGGGACCCCAAATATCTGAATGAGCAATTCTTTTAGCAGACAGTAATGGGCATCTTTTGTAAACTGTGGGTCAAATGATAAAAGAGGTCTTGATCCTCTTAAACAATTTCCTGTCATTTTAAGTTCTCCCATAGTGTAAACTGAAATTCAAAATAATAATTTTATAAAGACAAATATTTTCATAAATAATATAATCAATGATTATTGTCTAACAGTTAATTTTTTTCAAGACAAAATTCATCTAGATGAAGTTATAATGAGTAATGAGATTTAGGTTAAAATACGAAAAAAAATAACACATACTGTTTTCAACTAAAAATTTTGCACATGGTCCATTAGGCACATTGGACATCCACAGATATAAATCTCTCATTTTTCGCCCTTCGAACAGGAGGCACTTGTTGCAATTTTTCATTTCACTAATTTCATTTACAACATATAAATTTTTACTTCTCTCCATTTTAGACTCAGCTTTATGATGAGGCATTAATTTTTTTATATCTTCCATGAGGTGACGATGGCGATGATTAATCCCACGAGCAGCAAATACTAGAACTCTCTGACGATTTATCCACTTCACCTAAAACATAGATTAATTATTACAATCTAAGGGAAGAACTAAAGCTCCAGTAACCCGCTACGACCAAGAGAATGTTGAATTTCGCGAAGAAAGCTTGGGTGTTTATAATTGTATTTCCTCAATACAACACATAATAATATAATCTGGCACACACACTTACCAAATAACGCATAAACCTGCCGCCCTTCAACATAATTTTTAAGCAAATAAAGAAAATTACCTGTCTCGGTGTTGGATCATCCGACATTCGAACTGGCGGAAGGACCAACATATTTTCATCTTCTTTTGAACTTTCTTTCGGCTTTGAATCTACTTTCTTATTCTTTTTTAACTTTAATTTAGCCATAATTATTTATAGACAGTAAAGTATATATTCACAAATACACGTGGATATACAAAACAGAAAGTCAATTCAAATCTAACCTCCAATGAATAAATGTCCAATTGACGTCACTGTCATGAGTATGACTGTTATTCGTCTGACAACAATATCAACATTGCATTAAAATGTTCCAAAACGTTTACTCACAACAATATTACAAAAAAATAAAACAACTGATATAAATAAAATTATCAAAATTTTCATATTTTTGTAGTATTAATATATGTATTTTCCATGTCGCTTAATCTGAACTTAAGTTATATTACGTCTTTTTTTAGTCGCGGGCTCCATCACTGCTGGCCAGATGGGCCTCTGCAGATCCGACGGACTTGAGGTAACCGGCGCTTAGGGCGCCTGGTCTAAACCTCGCTTAAGAGTGACTAGCTTGAGGGCTCCCAGAGGAAACCTCGGCTAGGGCCGTCACTCTGCGTATATTACCGGATTGGGAGACTGCCGCGCTCTTAGGTCACTTCGGTGGACGAAAGGAAGAGAGAACTTCGGTTTGGACTGGCGCTTAATTCGCGTTTAGCATCCCGACTCGAGGGCACCCGAGAGGGCTGAACCTCGGCTCGATCGGTTGCTTCTATCGGCCTACGGGGATAGCTACAACTA
>JAOCPS010367620.1:0-12457 GCA_025505425.1 Graphium colonna | reverse complement strand
TCAATTAAAAAGATTTTAACATGACAGGAACAGTGGAAATATTCCATTCTTAAAACTTTCAGTGCAGCCTATGTACAGATATTATGTAGTATAGCAGTCAGAATATACCATGCTGGTAACATAACATTATCCAATACAAGTGCTATGGTATTGAATAATTTTGCGCTGACCTCCTTATGCACGATTTCGACTTGACTTTTAAATGGTAAATGCAAAATGCAAAGTTGCGAAGACCTGGTCACTTCTTCCGGTTAAATAATGTCACTTATATAATTAAGTTAAAAACGGATGTTGCTAATACAAGTCTGAGTAAAGGATAAAATAATGTTAACTATATTATATATTTCGTACAATTTATAAAAATCATATTGAACTATTTATGTAATAAACTATATTACTTAAAATAAGTGATAATTATAAAGTTTTAAAAAAATATACTTGTAAGATACTACAACATTGAATTCGGACTTCGTACTCATTTATATGACATTTATTGTTAAATTTGATTGAAAAAAAAAACATGAAATACGTCAACTGTGATATTTATAGCTGCAAGGCTCTACGAATGGAGATAAATATGTGTTATGTAAAAAAAAATATAGTATTTTTTTATGTGTATTCCTTTTATGTGTATGCACGATAAGATTACAGTAAAATTTTGCATTACTAAGTTGCGTGAAGAATACTCGTAGAATGCGAAAAAAAATTGTCGATATTAGTACATAACAGGATTGTTAGTATTTAATAATGAACTAAGCAAAACTTTGATTCACCTCTTCAAATGATTACGCGTTAAAGTTTTTATAATGAAAGTTTGCGGAATTAATACTTTTATGAAAACAAATAAAACAATCGAAAATCTTTATAAATACTAGTGATTTAAATATAAATAATACACTATAATTACACGAAGCAAGTTTTAATATACTTAAGAAACCTTTAAAAGCGAGCAACGGAGAAACAATATTAAAAAGCAGTTATATCTACTCAAGGACCTTATAAAGAAATTATGAGATAAAAAATAAACAGAAGTCAATTTTAATACCAGTCGTTTTGCAATGGCTAAAATTCGACTATAATTAAACTGGTATTAATTAAAAAAAAAAACATTAAAAACGTGATCTATACTGCTAGCGTGAACGTAAATAATTGTCTTATTCCGCTTTGATATTTTTATGAAAAATAACTTTGAAAAATTGTCACATAAAAGTAAAAAAATAATGTAAAGCAGTATAGTTCTAGTTTTTTATATTTTAATTATTAAATACGTGGCTAAAAATTAAAAAAAGATTTTACTATATAATAGTAGAATTAAAACTTCGGTAGTGCACAAATATCAGGATAAAAACTGGGATCGTAAACTAACGCCATTAAAAGCCAATAAGACTTAGAATTTGTTTCGCTACAGCAAATAAGCAAAGCAAACATAATTAAAACTATGAAATTGATTTATTATAATAACCATGAGCGATTGCTGACCGCAAAAAATTTGACACAAGAGATACTGTGATTATCAATTCGTCGTCTCCGTATTACTTACATCATCACTGTCAGTGATTATGGTTCTAGTGAATCATATGAATTATTATGTTTGTGCATGTACATACGTGTATGCATTAACGTGCTTACGTGCTTTTTTATGAAAAGGATGATAAACGAGCAGAGGGTTCACCTGATGGTAAGTGATCTCATACCCATGGACACGCACAACATTCGGAGAGTTGTGTGTGCGTTGTCAACCTAGTAAATGAGAAAATAGATTTAGTGGACAGGACGGGTCGGGAACATATTAAGGATTAGGATGAGAAAGAAGTGGGAAAAGAAGAATGCAACCCAGAAAGTCATGCATACTTTATTTTATACCAACTTTGTGTATGGCGCTGGTACTTCCCCGGACGAGCATGGTTGTATAAGTACAGCAAAAGTTTCGAAAGGATGTCATGTTCTACCGCCATATCTATTTCTGTCTATATTTGAAAGAGTAAACATGGACCGTTTAAAATTTTTTACCTAATGCCCTGTCGTTAACTTACCGTTCGTGTAGTTGTATTTTATTGTAATTTAAATTATGCGAAAATTTGTTATTTACTTGTACAAAAAAGGCATAGGATATTGGCCCTTGGGATGTAAAAATAACTCTTAGGCGGCGTTCTGACAGCCAACATTCTGACAAATTAATTGTAATAAAATATCTTTACAAAACTGAGTATAAACCAAATATGCATGAATTTTTAAGTTGCCGTATGGCAAGTTTTGCCTTCTACTTTTCTCATTTCTTTTCCAAGCGAATCTTGAATATGTACCTGACCTTCGGGTAAGGGGATCACTCAACATCAGGTAGACCATCTGCTTGCAACCTCTCTGTATAAAAAATCTTTATTTCATTTGATATACTGAAAAAGGTTACAAGCAGAAAAATACTAGGTAACGACAAAGGTAACTTTATGCAAGTTTCGAAATGTCGTTGCCCTCTTCCTTGATATACCGGACCACGCGACCGGACCGGAGTACATATTTAAAACTCATTGTGTTAAACATGTACTTTAGTACAAGTTTAGCCACGTTAATTTATTAAATTTGAACTAGCCTACATAAATTTGTATACTATATTTTGATATCGCAAATCCAAAATCTACTTCATGGTACACCATAACATCACTTTTAACACAAAATATATTCCAATTCCAGGACCGGTGCTGTTCCCTCCTTCACCTCCAACTGGTCCCTTGCAGACCAGCGGTGTAGTTGCTGGAGCATCCGGGTACGGATTCGTACCACCCGGCTCCCAAGGTAAACCATACGGCCGATGAATGCCCCTAGTCAATTGTAGTTAGCACTAATGTTGATCACGCTCTTTTTCTTGTTAACCAAACTGTATACTATTCAATTTGCCTTTACTGTATTCTTCTGTCTTTAGTGTTTTCTTGTTTTGCCTTAAGCGTATTCTCTTTTCGCGCCTCTGGTGTATTCTTCAAGTATTAAGGTGCTCGATTGTATTCTTCGAGTCCGTATAATGCGTCATCTTTTCATAAGTTACCTTTATTTATATTGCATTGATTAGGAACAAAATTTTCTTATTTGTTTCTGTTTTAACAAGGTAGAATAGTATACAGTTGTAGTTATAATTCCTGTAATTCATATAGCGCAAGCTTTAATAAATGCATGTTTTATGAATATTGCACGAATACCCTCATGCGCTGGATATTCTTTGACGTGTATTAGTTAATATTAATAACTTGTTTTTTTACCTTTGTCATTTTTTTTTTCAATTTCATTTTCAAGTTCAACCAGTGTGACTTTCTTTTAGTTCTTGTCTCCTTGTGTTGTTTAATTTTTTTGTTATTTTATTTATAACGTTGTGAATACAGATGTAAATAGCCAGTGTAAATATTTATTTTTTTAATAAATGATAAGAATTTGTTTATGTTTTATTAGAACTCCCTAACGCTTTATTATCTAGTAGATATTGCCTGCATGCAGCCCTTACGGAATGCTAGTTAGTCTGACTGTATTGCATGCTTAGTTACAATAACGCATGCTAATAAAAATGTTTAATCTGAATTTTAGCCAATAAGTGTGCAAATCATAGAAATAAGTTTCCGTTAATTTCTTAATTTTAGTTGATTTTATCGATGACTTGGAAATGATTCTTCATTGTTCAAATGTAAATAATGAAGAAATTTTTAATATGTAAGTGATAAGACATTCTTCTTGATGCGAAGTTTTTGTTCAAGTTATGTTATTTTTATTATCATAAGAATATGCTTAAGTTATAATCTAAACTTACCCGAAATGTTCTTATTACACTAATACTTACTTGTCATGTAATGTAAGTTTTTAATTTTTAAAAACTTTTTAGTTTATACCGTGATACATTTGTATTTTAAATTTTGAATCTAGAACAGTTTATATAATTCATACTCTGTGGCTTATCGTCGGTTGCTTGTTAAGCAATCGCGGTTGTCCGGCAAGAGTGCGTGCACAAACGTACTGCCTGACCTTCACACTGTCAGATCGAACGATAGTTCCGAGCCGTTCTTTTCCCTCTTGCATTTATTTTTTTTCGACTGTCATTGCAAACTGCCATGATCTTTTTAATTTTACGGCACAAATCCGTATGATTAGTTCCTTGCAGTTAGTAATTGCTTTTTAATTTCAATTATTCATTTGCTTCGTTTTGAAGGTTCCATATATTTTGGACTGTTGGAGAAAGAGTTCCTCGTTGTTTTCTTTTCTGTACGTGTTAATGAATATCGCCGAACTAATATCGGTACCAAATGTTTTATCCTCAATAATGACCCAAAGTTTTAAGTTTAATAATAATTATTTACATTTTTAAATTTTTTGACTCGGCTTCTAATATAGTCGGTATGCAAAATATTGAAATCATTTCTAAGAATTCAAATTCCAAGGATTAGCTTGTTGAAAAAGAACGAATTTTATACACAGATAATTACAATTTATAAGAAACATGAAATTAATACACACATTAAATTGGGTTTAGATGAAGTTAGTTAAATTACTAAAATGCCTGAAATGTGTCTAGTTCGACATCCTGGTGATGCTGTCATAAGAGTTTAAATATTTTAATAAAAGTATTTAATAGTTTTTATATATTTTGCTATAAAGCTTCACGTGATTTCGATTGTGTTATTTATTTAACGCAATATGGTTATTCATATTTTTAATTATAATTTTACTTAAAACACGAACAATAATAATGAAGTATGATATGATAAAACATCAGCTTTTCAATTATTCACGAGGCGCGGCATTTTAATTGTGTTTGACGAAATTTCTCATTGACTCCGTTTACACTTTCGAGGCTGAATGCCGACCCGTTCAATTTTGGGCGTTCTCTTAATCTAGCTGGCCCTTCGCAGTACGGTCAAACGAATTTTAATTATGAAATTGACATATCAAGTCCACAGAGCCAGCGGTCCGTACGTTTTATGATTTAATAAAAGAGTTTGGACTTGCCATGTTAAATTAATTGGAGCACCCCTCCACCCGCCTCCGCCATTTCTAGCCGGCCTTTTGTTAATATCTAATGCATATTTATTTGGAATGCGAGGGAGTGATGCCATGTGTGAAAAGGAAATCCATTTATCGTTTTTGTTTTTACCTATATAATTTACAGTCGGTATAGGTTAGTTTGCTTAATTAAGATTTGCATCCATTATTTATATTAAAAAAATAATTGTATTTGTCGTGTAAGATACTAAATGTAATAGTCATCATCATCATTATAAACAGCCTTTTTGAACCCATTACTGGGCATAGGCTTCCCTTGCCTTTTGACATTTTGTTCTATCTTTAACATATCTGGGACAGATGTCGCCCACGGTCTTCTGGATATCATCAGCCCTTTGCGCAGGTGGACGGCCACTTTTCTTGTATCCGTTTCTTGGCCATGCGAGCACCTCAGCCCGCCTACTTTCACTGCGTCTAGCCAAGTGAACTCGATTTAAGCCTCAAAATATGGTTATTAACATTCTGGACTTTAGTCCGCTTGCGGACTTCGGTGTTGGCGATTCAGTTTAATAGGGTGATGCTAAGCACGACGCTCTCCATAGATTTTTGCGCAACGCTGATTTTATGAAAAATCTCCTTAGTGAGTCGAAACGTCCCAACATCATATGTCATAGTTGGTAAGACACATTGGTTAAAAGACGCCTTTTTTAATGCAATTTTGAATACTGCATATGTGTTTGTGAGTATAAATGTACAAACTTTGAATTTTAAATGATATGTCTTGTAGCAATTATATACTCATTGGACTATGTACTAGGGTTGGACAACATAATCCTCTGTTTTACTTTATTTTATATCCCTTTTCCTTCTCAATCCTATATTTCTCTTCAACCCCTATTTTTTCCCAATAACCTATTCCCGCGAGGATTACAACGTATCTACAATTTTTGTTGTGCTTGTGTCTTGTACATGAGTGTTATCGTTTAATATAAGGGTAACTGTCTAATCTAGCAGAGATTTGCCAACTTTACTATACGAAATATTATTTTGTAATATTTTTGAATATGATATACTCAATAAATATTAATAAATATTTTTTTATGAAAAGGTAGACAATGAGCAGATCAGCACCTGATGGTAATCGATCCCGTCGCCCATAGACAAAGGCAACATCTGAAGAGTTGCAAGTGCGTTATCATCCTGGGAGATCGGATATAATAGGTGTTTTGGATAGGATGGGGTCGCTATTAAGAATTTGGAGAGGAAAGGAATAGGAAAAGAAAAGGTTAGACATAGCCATCTGGCATCCCTAAAAGTCATGCGTACTTTATTTTATGCCGACTTTATAATGGGCGTTGGTATTCCTCCGGGCGAGCACGGCCATAGATGTGCAGCAAAAGCTCTGAAAAGTTGTTATGCTCTACCACCTCTAAAATTTCTTGTTAATTTCAAAGAAAGTCCGATATAGCGTCACAGACCCCACACTACCCCCTTCAGAGACCGTTATAAGGGACTTAGTATGTCTGTTTCGCTGTGTCGAGTCATGGTGGTGTATTTGTGAGCGTTATCGTGAGTTGTGTGTGTGTGTGTGTGCGTGCGTGCGTGCGTGCGTGCGTTCGTGCGTGCGTGCGTGCGTTTGTGCGTGCGTGCGTACATGCGTGCGTGTGTGTGTGTGTGTGTCGTGAAGGACATAGGCCTGCTTAATAATAATACTTTGCTACCTTGTAGGACTATATAGGTCCCAGAATATGCTTGTATGAGCGATTTAGTTAAAGTATCATCTCTGATAAATACGTGAGACGATGTTGCCAATTCGTTGAACACAAACGCGCGACGTCGACTGATGTGGCGGGAAGTCATGAACTTCCGAAACCAAGACAGGCAATCTGTCACATCTGGAATTGCGTTGGCGCTGGGGTTGAAAAATTCTCCCGGCAATCTTAGAGCTTGTCCGTAGACTAGCTCTTCAGATGAAGCTTAGAGATCTTCTTTTACCAGCTGAAGTCATTCGACCAAGCTTTGCTGAGGTGGTAGTAGTCTTCAGCTGTGCTTCGGTGGAATTTTTTCACTATGCCATTGAAGGCGGATGATAAGTAGTAGTACGCTTGTGGTTAAAGATCGTTAGGTCGGATGGTCGCTCGAATGGGCCAGATTCACACTGCCTTCATGCCATCTAAAGTACGCAGCAGGGTCTGGGTAACCGTTTCAGCGGTAATCTCTTGGATTGGAATTGAGTCGGACCATCCCGCAAACTGGTGGACGGTGGTGAGATAATATCTGAAGCCTTATCAAAGCGGTAATGATCCGATCATCTCAATGTGTATATTTGAAGAACCTAGCTATCCTGATATGGTCTGGAATTTTGTCATGGACAATGAGTTGTCGACGGTCAACAACTGTTCCAACTCTGAGTCAGTTTTCTAAGCGGCAGCTAACCTACTGATATCTACGCGAGGCATGATTTCCTGGAGAGAGCATCAGATAAAACGTTGTTGTTATCAGAGATATGCCTAATATCCGTGTTGAATCGCGAGATGAAGTCCAGGTGACGGAGCTATCTTAGTGAGCAATTCTTCTTACGAGAGTGGAAGGCAAAACACAACGGCTTATGATCTGTGTAAATTTTAATGTTACGGAATTCAACCATGCCTTATAAGCGCCGAACAGCTTTCGATCGTACGAAGAGTACTTTTCCTAATCGGGACTCATTGCGTTAGAAAAATGCGAGCGACTCCCATTCTTTCTTGTCGTTAAACTGCTGCAGGGGCGTGTCCAAGGCTACGCCAGCCTAACGTGTGCGTCTGGGTGTACTAGAGGAGCAGCCTGGTTCAGGTTTAGCTTGCAGAGCTTTAACGCTTTCTTCGGCCTCGGCGAAAATTAGACGGGGTGAGATCCTTTTACTTAACCTGCCAGAATATCGTCCAAAGGAGCTTGGTGCAGATTAGCGTTGGGAACGGACATCTTATCATAATTGAGCATGCTCAAGAATCACCTGAGCACTTTGATAGTTTTCGGTGACGCTGACGACGTTTGCTGGCAACGGCTTGGTACCTTCTGCAGAAATACGGTAACCTAAAACTGTAACTACTGGTGCTCTAAATACGCACTTGGTGGTGTTTACTACCATGCCGTACTCTTAAAGTCAGATGAACAGCTGCCGGAGATAATCTATGTGTGCTTTCTCAAATCTCGTAGAAATAGGAAGTCGTCCAGGTAGCCATAGCAAAAATCAAGTCCCACAACATTTCGTTCCCGAAGCACATTTACGGCTAGAGGCTAGCATTATGGAGGCCGAAGCTCATGGAGTTTTAAGGGAACTCGTAAAGACCTTCTGCACGGGTCATCAGTATAGATGTTATTGTAACATCTAATGAGTGTAGATGATATTGTGATTAGAAAAGTAATCGATTTATTACTAATGTAATTTAGAACTAAGGGGAAAAATATTACAAAATTATTTATTGTATCCTAATAAAAATATGAACTTTTGTTAATACGATTTTAAAACTTATTATTTCTCTCTTCAGTTATGCCGACTATACTAAATTATCAAATTTTCTGACAATGCTTTTTAAAAAGGGTTCTTATGACAATTTTTCTTTAAAATTTCATTTTCCCAATATATTTTTTTTAAAGATTTTAGACATTACAAAATGGGTCCAAGATCATTGACCATTTCAAAGGTCCAATATAGCGTCACAGCCGCCACATATATACGTTGAAGGAGGAGTGCAGATAGCTAATATTTTTATATAATATGCATTAGAAATATTTAAAATTAATAACACAAGTGATAACACAGATAATCATGCCGTTTTGACGCATCACATTGACTTCACATATAAATATCTTATGTTATTATTAACCGACTCCTTTGAACACTATTTTGACCCACTTTCCGCGAACAGATTTAAATCATCTTTGCAGACTTTTCAGGGCCCATAACGTTACAATAATTTAATAAGCATATCCCAATAACCTGACTAAGATCGCCAGGATTTATAATTTTTTACTTTTTTGTTCGATTTCTCATTAAAGCGTTTTTTTTAAGTTTTATAAACCATAGAAATTATGAAAAGATTTCATAAATTATTATTATATATTTATAAGAATATAGTTACTTGGTTGGCACACATTATTTTTTTTGTAAATATCGGTTAATTTTTTTTTATAAATAAAAATCTATCATGTGTCATCGTGTGTCACTTAGTTTGTTTCACAATTTTCATCGAATACAATATTTGTTAAAGATACAACAGATGTGACATGTCATAACAATATGAAAGTTGAATGCCAGATCTAATTACTTGATTTTTGTAAGGAACATTCTGATACAATTCAGTCACTGAAAAATAACATTGAAATTATTGCGTTAGACGTCGTATTCTTATTTTAGTTATGATTGAATTATATTGCTCAATTGTCATTTACTTTCAAAAAATTGCAATTATTAAGCATTATGTAAAATAGTTATTATATTTGCATACTTTGACCAAATACATTTCCGCAAATATTGTTTTTTTTATGGAATGGAAGACAAACGAGCAGACGGTTCACCTGATGGTAAGCGATTCCCTCGCCCATAGACACACGCACCATTCGGGGGGGCGCGAGTGCGTTGTTAGCCTGGGAAATTGATTGACAACCTGGATAGGATGGGTCGGGATTAAGGATTTGGAGGAGATAGGAATAGGAAAAGAAAAAAGGTAGACATGGCCATCCGGCATTCCCAAAAGTCATTCATACTTTATTTTATGCCGACTTTATAAAGAGCAGTGGTGATTCCCCGGGCGAGCACGGCCGTAGAAGTGCAGTAAAAGCTGTGAAAAGATGTTATGCTCTAACACCAAATAAATCGTTTCATATATCATTAATAAAGTGGTGGAATAAAAAGTTATTTATATTTTATATTAACGATTAGCGCTGCTTTTCGAAAGTCTTAGAAAACTGAAGAGCCCTATTATATTGACAAAGAAATTGTGTGTGTCAGTTCTTAAATTTACATTTCAAATTATTTGTAATTATTTATTACAAATATCCTTTCTGTCTTTTAACTTAAATAGTTTAGTGTATTTTCTATGGTCTAGATATACGCGATAAAGTTGCATATATACAGGATATAAAAATAACAAATGATCCTATGTATCGGTTATAGGGTTATGATAGTACTAAATTTGTGATGCTATTAAAATTGAGAACAAATTAAATTTCTTGTAAGAGATGATTCATTGTGAAAAGAAATAACGGGACACGTGTCTTGTCATTTGTGGGTAAAATACCCAGATCACAACAAATTGAGTCTAGGCAAATAATAGTAGAAAGTGCAAAGAAAATCAAAATTCTAAATATTTTGCGTTGCTATGAAAGCACCTATGAAAATTAAAGTTAATGTAACAGTATTATTGAACATAATATAGAAATGATCTGCTTTACTTATATTTTTCTATGTAGATCTGTAAGCTTTGTCTTGACATTTCTTCTTTGATACATTAAAATATAATACATTATACCGTCATCCTTAGGATACAAATATTAAACTAAGTTTTATATAGTTTCAAATAAGATAATAAACAAACAATAACATTTGTTAAAACATATTTGCAATATTTTGGAAAATAATATAATAAAACTTAAAAAAATGGCACGTACTGCAAAAACAAAGATCATACAGAAACACCTATTAACAATATAAGAACTTGGGATTTCTAAATTTCAGAAAAACGAATTGTCTACAACATATACTAAAAACAAAATTTAATAAATCGCACCCGTGTGATCACTAATATTGTGATAGAATCATTATAACACCATACACAGAAAAAATGAAGTACAGTACCTTTACTTGACATTTAATATTTAAATACCTTCGGAAGTCTGTAAATAATTGTTCTTTTAGTTAGTTCTATGATATACATGTATACACTGGACTAAGGTTGAAATAGTAGTATAGTAGACACAAAACGGTACCCCGACCTGTTTGTTCACAGAAAATTTAATTGGGAGAACCATTTTAGTTTCGTTTGAAATAAATTAAGACATCGCATAGCAAATATAACTATTTTGAAAGACCGCATTACATTAAAAGTAAAATTCTGGGAACAACAAGCTACAAAGCGTATACAAGAAATATTATAAACTGTCATAAATAAGTGATTGCTGACTAATTTTGGTTCGTTATCAATCTGGAACAAGAAGCTACGAAGCGTATACAAGAAATATTACGAGTATAAACTGTCATATCTAAGTGATTGTTGACTTATTTTGGTTCGTTATCAATCTGGGAACAAGAAGCAACAAAGCGTATACAAGAAATATTACAAACTGTCTTACCTAGGTGATTGCTGACTTATTTTGGTTCGTTATCAATCTGGGAACAAGAAGCTACGAAGCGTATACAAGAAATATTATAAACTGTCATACCTAAGTGATTGCTGACTAATTTTGGTTCGTTATCAATCTGGGAACAAGAAGCTACGAAGCGTATACAAGAAATATTATAAACTGTCATACCTAGGTGATTGTTGACTTATTTTGGTTCGTTATCAATCTGGGAACAAGAAGCTACGAAGCGTATACAAGAAATATTATGAACTGTCATACCTAAGTGATTGCTGACTTATGTTCTAGCTATCCCTTTTTATGCCAATGTAAAAACTTGTAAAGAAATTTATCACTAAATTTTATAAATTAATGCAGCCGTTGTTAGCGTATTGACGGCGATGACAATTTTAAATTATTGTACAGCACAATTCTATTTGGTTAACTAATGGAAACATTTATTAAATTTTATGTAAATGTAAGACAAAAAATTTATTTGAATGATATTACTAAGTAGCGTAAACCATTGGAAAACTTTTGACAGCTTTTAAAACTTTTTAGTGCACAATTTTAGTGAGATTGTAAAAGTTAAATCTGTTTTCAAATTTGTTGTTAATATAAAATGAGTATATTACTGTTAATCTATAACTTTTCAGAGAGTATGGGCGAATGTAACAAAAAAGTTATACATTCCACATTCACAAACACCCATATTCGAAGCAATTTTCTATAGGCTATACAATTAATTGTGTCATGTGGGAATCGAACCCACAACCCGCGACGCGGAAGCCAACGACTTAGTATTTGCGCCAACCACTCATCAAATAAAATAAATATTTATATATGAATAAAAACATTAAATATATTATACAAGCAACTCCTATTAAATAAGACGGTAAAAAACTGCACCAGGAAATGACTGGTAAGGATTATCCAAAAATAGTCGTAATGTAGCATTAAAAGCATGGCGAATTTCTAACAAACCGGTTTCGCACTGTGGATATTAAGTTTCCTTAAAATAAGTATATAGCATCACAACTGTATAGTATTTAAACATAACTAAAAAAATTTTTGTTTCTGAGACTTAAGTGAATATTAGACATTTTTAAATTAAACAACTTTACGGATTTTATCGCGGTTTATTTTTAAATTTTATCACCCGACG
>JAOCPS010367509.1:0-12458 GCA_025505425.1 Graphium colonna | reverse complement strand
AAATTACAAAAGTGTACATAATTAATATATACCCTTTGCGAATTATTTAATGGCTAAGGTAGATATGAACTACAGTATCTTTGTGATTTTTTTGTACTACTTTATGAGACAAAAATTACACAAATAATAACGTACACAATTAATTCACACTAAAGACACTATCTTTTGTAAAAGGCTTACTTTAGTAGATATTTATCTACCTACTTTATGTTTACACACACCAGACACTGCCAAGGCACACGCTCATATTTTTACCTCAATTCCACTTTTATTATTTGATTGAAAAATATTCCTACTAAAATACGAAGTGCCGCATCTATATCAAACAAAAGCTATGGCGCGTTCGCTCATTCGTCGATACCGCCGCTGCGTTGCTGGGGCACAATAATTGTTCACGATGTTGAGTCTAGTAAGTCTATGCTCGGAGTGGCTTTCGTTCTGATTACTTAATAATACGACGACATGGTTCATGGTCTGTACGATGTCCCGTAGAATATTACTCCTATCAATTACCTGGAAAAGAAAAACAAAGTGTCAAATATATATTAAGTTTCATAAGAAATTAATATTACAATAGTTGCTAATATCATATTATGTAAGAAGGCGTGTGAAGTATGTGTAAGTGTATAATAAAGCTTTTTATTCCGAACTTTTGTACAAATTTGCCTATAACTATTTAAATAACGCTTTTTACAAAATATCTCGTTGTTCAGTGTGCCTTACGACATAGGCCTCCTCCAACGCCTTCCACTGATTTATGTCTGCTACCACTTTTGCCAATAGGGACCTAAGGTCATTTTTAGTTCGTCCTCTCATCTTCTCATTTTGCGTCCTCGGCTACTATACCCATCTCTCGGGTACCAAAGGGTCACCTGTTTGCTCTATTTTTCATCCTTACAACAGAGCAAATGACCTGTCCATCTCCATTTTTGTTGGTCGATACGCGGTAATACGTTATACGTTAGGTTTGTTTTATGCCTGATGTCTAAACTTCTGACTTTGTCTCTTAGTTTTAGCCTTAGTATGCGTCTTTCCATGGCTCTCTGACATCGTGCGAGTTTGTCTCTGTGATTTTTCGTCAAAGCCCAGGTTTCGCATTGTTTTGATCTTTATTCCGAGTTGCTTATTTCTCATAATTTCTTTCAAAGCCCAAAAGTTTTTCCACCCAGTAGCAATTCTTTTATCAATTTCTTTGGACATTTGGTCATTTGGTGATATAATTTGACCTAGATAAATATATTCCTCTCCGTTAATTATTATGTCTTCAGCTACTGAGTTTGTCATAACTTTAGTTTTACTCGAGTTCATTTCTAGACCTAATTATCTGCTTCAATCTGCTAAGGTTTGGATCATATATTGCAGTACCCTTGGGTTCTCTTCTAATATAACCGGTCATCATCAACAATAAAAAGGTCATAGGCGAATCTTAAATGGTTTAGTCGTGATCCGTTTACACACAGTCCTAGGTGATCCCAATCCAATTTCCTGAACATTTGATCAAGTGCTGACGAAAATAACTTTGGTGAGAGTGGATCACCTTGCCTGATTCCTCGATCGATAGGAAAAATATCATTTTTTTTAAATGGGGCAAGATATACGCATCTGTAATATAATCACACAGTCAATATTTCGTCTGCCATTAAATCAGATTTAAAGAAAAAATAAGAAAACGCTTTTAATTAAAGCATAAACTTAAACATGATCATTGTGCATATTACACAACTCTTAACCAATGTTTTTTTTTCAAAGGAGCAACTGTTGATTTTCTCATCGCCCTCCTCTCAACCGAATATTCCCTTCCTTTGAAGTGGTTGTCGCTATTTTCTGTTAAAATAATTGTGATATCCGGTTTATTTGTGTAACGTATGTTTGTTTACTTCAAAGTAAACAAAAAGGACATACTGTAGAAAGACTATTATGGAAGAAGATGTAGATCATTTATACAAACTTTCTGTGTGTCTCTGTTATTCAGTGGAATAAATATAATAATTTTCTAAAAAACCAAATGTTATCTATATTTTTTTCCAAATAACATTATGTAACAATTGAAAAGCAAACCCTAAATATTTGTCATGTACAAATTATTTAATTTAAGTAATGTAAAAAATTACAATTATTTTGGGTTTGCTTTTAACTAGACTTCAACATAATTGCATATGTAACATATAAAGATTTAAATGTAATTAATTGAAAGAAATACAAAAAGACATTTGAGGCCGACAAGAAGAGGACATCAAGATTCCAATCGCAGATGCTATGGCCAAGTCCTGGGTTGAGCTTGTGGGTACACTTAACAGAGATCCATGGGGGCGACTTTATAGGTTGGTCATGGGTAAGCTCGCTGGGTTCCCCATTTGATGAAGATGCTCGACCTACTATCGCGAGTAATTAATACGCTATTTCCGATGTGCCCATCAGTTTATGACATACCTTCGTGAGAATGGGAAGAAGTGTAGAGTGTCTCACGTCAGGAGTTAAATCAAGCCCTAGGCCGCTTAAAAAGCCAAAACACGGCACCGGGTCCCGATGGCATTCTTGGTCAGGCTTCGGTGTTGAGGATGACTGTTCTAGGGGACATGCGCAGACAGCTATTTAATTACTGTCTTAATAAAGCCACCTTTCCAGCTATTTGGATGGAAGCGAATCTGATCCTTTTAAAAAAAGACAGTAGAGCTGCTGATTCTCCTTCCGCATGCTGCCCCATATGCCTGTTGGATAAAATTGACAAAATATTTGAGCGAATCCTTGCTGCTTGTCTATCTCTCTTTAAAGGCAACTGTCGCGTATTGGTCCTAACCTTGCGGAAAATCAATTTGGTTTCCGGCGGGGGCGTTCGAACATTGACGCGATTATGCGCGTCCGCTCCTTGTCGGATGAGGTGGTTTCTCAAGGTGGCGTGGCATTGGCAATAAGTTTAGACATCGTAAATGCATTTAATTCTCTAACCTGGGGAGCTATAAGAGGGGGCCTCGAATAGCATCATGTCCCTCCGTATCTACAAGATATCCGAGATTACCTACGCGACCGGTATATTCTATGTAAAGACGGAGTAGGCCGTAAGATCCGTAAAGAGATCAAATGTGGCGTTCCACAGGGGTCAGTGTTAGGGCTTTTATTGTGGATCGTCGCCTATGATGCAGTATTGCATACTGATCTCCCCACTGCGATAGACGTTGTCTGCTACAAAGACGACACGCTTGTAGTTGCACGCGGAGATACGTTTGAGAGGACGAAAGAACTTGCCGAGCATGGGGCGGAAAAAGTTGTCACCAAAATCCACGAGTTGGGATTGGAGGTTGCGCCGAACAAGACCGAGGCGCTGTGGTTTCACAAAACACCAAGAGGTAGGGATCCACCAGAATTTCGCGTCCGTAAAGAAGAAACCCAATTAAGGTGAGTGCATAAATTACTTGGGCCTCTATCTAAACAGTCGCTAGGGTTTCGAGGAACATTTCAAGCGCTTAGTCCAGATTGAGAAGGTAGCGGGCACCATGCATAAACTGCTACCGAATCTTGGATTCCAAAGATGAAGTCCGCCGCCTATATGCAGGTGTGATGCGATCCGTGGCATTGTACGGGGTACCTGTGTGGGCAAAACGACTTTCCATTGTAGATCTAAGATCTACAGTGTCCAGAGAAGGATGGCAATCCGAATAATCCACGAATACAGAACAGTGTCCTTTGAGGCGGCAACTGTACTAGCTCGCTTTCCGCCTCTGGATATACTAGGATGCAAGGGATGTATTGCCGACTTAGCGCCTTCCGCCAGGGTGGGGTAAGCGAGTCTGAAGAGGCGCTTGTATGCATTAAGTGACAAGAAAAGCAGAACGCCTTCAGGAAATGGCACGACCGGCTATGTGATGAGTGATACGCATGAAAACGCGTCATCGAAGCCTTCTTGAAGCTTGGATGCAAGGACGAGAGGTATGCTCACGAACAGGCTTACACAGGTAATTACCGGACATGGATGTTTCGATGAATATCTGTGTAAGATTGGTCGATTGGCGACTTTGCTTCCACTGTGATGGTCAAAATGAAGATTTTACAGCACATACATAGAAGAATAACGGAATACTTTTATTGCCGAAATTAGAAGAAACCTCTCCCTGCCAGCAGTCGTCTCAGTGATTTTGAGCGGAGACTCGGCTTGGAGTGACGTGATCAATTTCAGCGAGGCTGATGCTCCAGAAGTAGACGATTGAACGGGAGCGTAAAAGAATAAACCCCATTCAGAGACGGGGCTATCGCGGTGCGGTTGAACCTCCAAAAACGGCCTGTCAAACCTTAATGGTATTCCCCTACCGTAAATGGGGTCCTAGGGGTTTGTGCGGGTCTAAAGTGCCTGGTATGCAACCTCAAGGCTGGATTGGATGGCTCATGTACAAACCTTCATGTACAATATTAGAAGTGCATAGAATAACTGCTTCCAGGACGGGGCTATGTTAAGCTACGCAAAGTAGGGGCTGCGGTAGTGTTCCAGTGGAGATCCCGTGGCCCCTAAGAAAAGCTGATGGTGACCGACGTGGGGTTTTAGTGGTGGGAGTCCGACATAACCTGGACGTCCCTCTTGTTGATAAAGGGATGTTGAGGTATCCCTAATGGACTTCCCCTGGGACAAATAAAAAGGTGGGAGTCAATAATCTCAATCTGTTAGTAAATTTCTAAAAACTAACAAGTCAATAAGAATTTATTTGGAACTAACTTTACACACATTTGGTTATTGGATCTATATGAAATACTGTAATAGCCTAGCAATTCTTATTTCCCCAGGGATGCGGATGTTATGATTTTTCCAAAACTTTAAAAATTAACAATTGGTGCCGGCAACGCAAATCGAACTCAGATTCGCCTCGAATAAACGGAATTGAAGGAGAGCACCCGGACACTGAACTACCACGGCTTTTTATGTATTTTTACATAACTTTTTAGTACGAAAATAATCAAAAGTCTAAGCAGGTCAGATATCCGATGACATTTATTATAAACTATAATATTTTTGAATGAGAAAATCGTTAACGAATGTAAAAATATTAAGTGTAACCGTTTTTAAAACGCTGAAATTTTAAGAAATCTCTAATTTAGAAACGGCCTATCAATGGTTATTGCCAACTATTCAAAGTCCCGATCTAAATCAGTTTTTTTAATACTGTAAAAGTAAGTAAGTTCTTGTTTTTTTATAAAAAAGGTGACAAAGTAGCAGATAGTTCTTGATGCTAAGTGATCCCATCGCCCATGGACACATATAACATTCTGATTTGCGTGTGTTACAAGCCTGGAAATCTGGATACAATAGGTTTATTGGGTGGAATGGCTGCGTAATATATTAAGGACTTGGAAAGAAAAACAATGGGAAAATAATAGAATAGGAATGGCCATCCGGCAAACCGAAAAGCCATGTATACTTTGTTTTAGGCTAACTTTTGTGAGGGTGTAACAATTATAACTTCTGAAATTATCAATATAAAACTTTGCAGGTGTGATGCTAATATAATAAAAAACCTACTTTACATCTACAAAAAAACTATAGGCCTGCAAGACCTTTTCCGTTAGATAGAAATATAAATTTGCAAGTAAAGTCCAGTAATTGTAATAGTGAATTTAAATATATTGCAAGATAATGTTTGTTAGTTAACCGGAATAGAACTAGAGAATTAATTAACGCAAAATAATTAAAGGTCATGATCTAATATTTTAAATTCGACAGTACACAACATTTGAGTACTTAACTTTTGTATATATACTTATATGCAAGATAAAACGAGAAAGACTTGTAATATTGAAATCAGCTCTAGTAAATAACTAACTTCTAAAGATTCTGCAATTCTTTGTGACGTATACAAATCTGTGAGTCGTCCTAGTTACCGATGAAATTTGCTGCATCCGATAGGCGCTGGATTAGTCTAAGTCGCATTTATTTTACAAGGTACAACCCTTGGAACCTTGGAACCTTGTTTGGAACCTAGTTAAAATCGTTCCCTTTATAAAACTTATGGCAACGCAACTTTGCTACGATGAATATCGATTTTTTGCGTTATGACGCCCAAAAATTAACTGGATTTTTGTTGAATCGGCTGCCTCTGTAGACGACAAAGTCAGAAATGAACAAATGCATTACTCAACTTTACGATAAATATGCACCGATTCATGTAATTAAATTCAAGAATCCACCGTCTCCCTGGTTCAACGAAACTATCCGTAACGTGATGAGAAAAGCAGATCGGGCTTTCCGTAAGTACAGGCATGAAAGGAATAAACTTAACAAGTCCTCTTATAAAGTTCTTCGCAGGGTTTATAATAAGTTAGTTCGAAACGCTAAAAGTCGCTACATTTACCAGCAGATTGTACTTTCAACTCCAGCTGGTTTGTGGAGATTTTCGAGGTTTCTCGGATTAAGTCAGCAAAGTTCTACGAACATTAAAATTAACATTGATCTCAATACTTTGAATTCACGTTTTACTAACATTTATATAATGTCTTCATCGGTGAAATTTTAAACTCTCAATGAAATTAAATCTATTCGTATCTACGTTTACACCTTTTTATTTTGCACCAGTTAGTGAAGACCTTATTAAAAAAATATTTTACTCTCTAAAAACAAAGGCTGTGGGATGCGATGACATTTTGTTGATCAAATATTTCCTATTATCACACATATCATAAATTTCTCCCTCAAGTCTGGTAGCTTTCCAGCATTATGGCGTAAAGCCCATGTAATACCACTGCTTAAGAAATCTAACCCCATTCTACCTAATGATAATCGTCTTATATCAAAACTGCCCTTACTTTCTAAAATTATAAAATCAGTTGCTCTTACTCAAGTCAACAATTTTCTCAATGATGTCAATATGTTTAATCCCTTCCAATTTGGTTTCTTAAAGATAATAGTGCTACAACAGCGTTATTAGAAGTTACTGAAGACATTCGTATCAAGATGGAACTTAAAATGGTTACAGCGCTTGTCCTGGTAGATTTCAGCAGCACCTTCAATGCTATCGACCACGATCTTCTTCTAGCTCTTTAAGGCCAATTACATTTTTCTCCCACTTCTATTGACTGGTTCAGTTCACATTTACGTGGTCGTAGTCAAGCTGTTCGATATGGCCAGAATGTCTCAGACTGATTCGTAGTATATACGGGCGTACTACAAGGCAGATTACTGTCCCCTTTACTTTTTTCTCTTTTTGTAAGTCTGCTTTCTCTTCATCTCAAAAGTAATTACCACATGTATGCCAATGACCTGCAACTGTATGGTGCTACATCAGTTAACGATCTAAATTCTGTCATACAATCACTGAACTATGACGTGTCTCGTCTCCAGTAGTGGTCTGAATCATACGACACTTAATTAATCCACATACGTGCCAAGAAATAAGTTAATATATAAAATTAGGAAGTTAGCGCCAACTAACTAAAATCATTACCGATGACATCCAGACCCTTTAATTCAATAATTGTGACATTCCCTTTACGAGTACCGTTAAAAATCTAAAGGCTGCCTATCAGAGAGCGTAGTAATATTCGTACTCCCTGCGCTTTTTACTCAGTCCTAAATCATGCCAATTACCCCATTAATTTTAAAGAACCTTTTAGATTTCTTTGTGAAAAACCACGAGCTTTCCCTTCAGTCCTCTGATATTTTTTTTTTCTTATTGATTTATACAATATTTATAATTATTTCATTTACTACTTTTTAGTACATCAATTTGTTCTCAGTGTAGTTTCAATTATTACCTTTCCTCCAGTAAATTATATTTTCCTCTCATGTACCGGAGGACTGGTATAAAATGCCTTTAAACTTTAAGCTGATGTATAAATAAATATGGCCTAGATTTTGTTAATTCTTTCAACGTTATATGAATGTAAATATTTCTTTCCTAAGATTTACCCGAATATTTGACATTATACTCAGGCAATTGTCTACGCAGTCATAATAATTAGACTGGTCTAAAATTAATATTAAAGCTGATAGTATTCAGGATCAACAAGTGACTGGACGACATCAAATACCTCAGACCTTCCCGAGACCATGAACGCTCTAAAGAATTCGAAACGTCCAGTGATCAAATTTAAAAATAAACCGCGATACAATCCGTAAAGTTGTTTAATTAAAAAATAATAATAATATTTTTATTCGTTATATATGATCCCCACATATAATACTATATAGGTTGAATTTAACTCGCAAATCAGGATTAATAATAAGATTTTAAACAGAAATTCATAACCGTCAGTCATACCCGTGACCATAAACGCTGTAAAGGGTTCGAAACGTCGGGTGATAAAATTTAAAAATAAACCGCGATAAAATCCGTAAAGTTGTTTAGCTTAGAAATGTCTCATATTTACGTAAGTCTAAAAACAAAATTATTAAAAATAAATATTAAATTACCTTTGAGTACACATAACCAAAGGTTAAATAGCTAATGACGCAACACATGTTTATACGAGCGGACACGGCTCGGGTGGTGTGAAACATTAGGCTAGCGGAGGGCGCTCAGGGTGGTATACCGAGTGTACTACCAATACGGTGTCGCGCCAGATTGACACATCATTGACACAATATTTGGTCTAAAACTATGCTCCATAATGTATTACATAAATATGATGACTATGGAGTACAGTATGCTTCTTTTATTATTGTTAGTGACTCACCAGATACAGGGTATGCCAGAATTTCTTTTACTTTGTGGCATATATTAACCAGGATTATTCGAAGTAGTACAATTTTCTGTAATGAATTTATAGCACAATTGACAAGTTATCTAGCAGTCTAAATGATTTAACTATATTTCAATTCTCTTATTTGTTTGTCTGTACAATAAAAAACGTATACATAAAAGTGAATTATGGAAAATAATTTATATTTATTGCTGAATATTTTTTGCAAGATCGTTCCTCTACTATATGTTTAATTTAACTTATATTTCGCTTTGAGTCAAAATTCGCAGGTTGTACATCGAAGAACATGGCTATATTATCTTACCACAGAACTTAATATTATTTCTAAGACTTACGCGAATATTTGACATTTTAAATTAAACAACATTACGAATTTTATTAATTAATTTAAAAATAAACCGCGATAAAATCCGTAAAGTTGTTCAATTTAAAATTACCACAGAACTGTTCTTTTTATTTAAAAGATTACAAACGAGCAGACGGACGCCTGATGTGAAGTGATCCCGTCACCCATGGACACGCACAATATTCGCAGAGTTGTGTGTGCAATGTCAACCTAGGAAATTTAATAAAACAGATGTAGTTGATAGGACGGGTCGGTAATATATTAAGGATTAGGAGGGGAAAGGAGTGCGAAAAGAAAAGGAGAGGATTATTTTATAAATACTCCTTTCCTCTTCTTTTCGTCCAAAGGGGAGATTTATTTTATATCGACTTTGTGTAGGATGGTGGTACTTTCCCTGGCGAGCGCGACCGTATTGGTGCAGCAAAAGCTGTGAAATTATGTTTTGCTCTTAAGGATGTGATACCCTAAACTCACCTGGTGGTGAAGGTGCAAAGTGGCCACTAGAACTATTTAATGGATACAGTGCCGTTTCACCAAATTCGAAATCGCTATTTTTTTTCTCTACAAGTATTAGACAAAGGATTCCTTTAAGAAATTGTCTTTATTAACAATACCGCCACGCCGACGCGACGATTCCTTAAATATCTTTTGAATTGTATCGTTTTGAGTTTTTAATTTTGGTATGCAATTTATAAACTACTCATTAATCCACATCCACTCCGATCTATTTTATAATAAATCTGTTCTATTTATTTATTTATTTATTTAAACTTTATTGTTACCCTTAAATAAGGAATGCAATCAGCGGACTTAGTGCCATTTAGGGATTCTCTATCAGTCAAACATGGGCATGGAGAAAGATTGTGGTAGGTACAATATACTAAAAATATTATATATACATAAAACTACATATTTATATTAAAAACCTTAAAGTTACATAATAATAAATTAATATATACATATGATTTCAATACATAACAAAAACATTAATACATGGAACTAAATATACACATATCAGCAAAATAGACTCACACACGTATGTGTGTGTGTATACACACGCACGCACGCAAGCATACATTTTCATGCATAATAACATTCACTAACGTTAGCATGTAGAACCGCGACACTTCGCGCTTCTACATGCTCCATATTAATTAATTTAATCGCGGTTTAAATAGTAGTCTCTAATAAGCGTGTTAATGAATTTCTATTAGAAGCTCTTCGTATCTCTTCAGGTAGAAAATTCCAAATAAGTGTAGCCTGAATGGTAAAAATTTAGCGAGAAATGAAGAAGTATGGTGAGGAATTTTAATCCGTAGATTGGATGAAGAACGGAGATGTCTGTCAATATTTAGAAAAAGATATTGAAATTTATCTTTGAAATAAGATGGAGAGGTAGGATCGTTTAAAATTGAGAAAAGAACAAGCAAAATTCTAGAGTAACGCCTTTCTTTTAGAGTAAGCCATTTAAGGCGGGTGTGATATAGAAAGACATGATCATATTTCCGATGAATAAAGATAAATCTGATACAAGTGTTGTATAGGCACTCGAGCTTATTAAAACGTTCATTATTTATGTCAGGGTATCAGGTTAACACACATCCGCATAGTCAATTATAGGGAGTATGAGAGTTTGTATAAGCATCACTTTGGTCTTAATGGGAAGAAAATTCTTCATAGTCTACAAAGATCTCATTGAAGTAAAAACTTTACAGCTGACCTCATGTACACCCCAATTTATTGAACTTTCCATAAATAAACCCAAGTTCTTTCCAGAGTTCGAGAGTGGAAACATTTTATCATTAAAAAACAATCTAGAGCTGCCAGCTAACAATGCTTAACATTTTAACGGATTCACCGACACACCATAACGCGATTATATATAGTATTCAGATTTGAGTTTATAGTAGATATCGCATTATGGAGTTTGGTAATCTTTGCTTGCACATAAATTTGTAGGTCGTCGACATACAGATGGTACGCGCAATCGATACAGAGATATATAATTTATAAATATAGGGTGATAGAGTTTATAAAAACTGAAAACATTAAGGGAGAAAGTATGCCACTTTGTGGTACTACAGTATCCTGACCCACCCATCGAGAAGATACTTGTCCCATATGAACTGATTGCTGGCGCCCGCAAAGATAAGAGGAGAACCAATTCAAGGCTGTGGAAGAAAAGTTTAAACGGTTTAGGATGGAGAGGACAACATCATGATCCACTGTGTTGAAAGCATTTGATAAGTCAACTGACACCATCACTGTGACTTTCCTGTTTCCCATTCCTAGTTGGAGGTCATCAGTAACTTTAATTAGTGCAGTGGTGGTGCTATGTCTTGGGCGAAACCCTGACTGATATATATTTTGTAGGTTATTGCTATGAATAAACGTAGAGAATGCTTATGACCACAGGCTTCCAAAAAAATTAGAAAGGAAAGGTAAAATTGAAATAGGACGAAAGTAATTAGGAAGTGTGGGATTAGGTACTTCAGTGTGCATTTTTCCAGAGCAATGGGTACTGACTGAGTCAAGTGAAAAAATTATAATGTGTGTGACTGCTGGGAGAAGATAATACATCAGATGGCTTATCATGACCCTGCTTACCTTGGATTTAATTGAAAAACTTTTCTGACGATATCCTCATTAACAGGGGAGAAATGAAAAGCCGGTATGTGTGGGTGTATTTAGTTATTATTTTAATATAGAACATGTTTTTATTTAACTTTTTATTTATGCGTATTTCTCTGTGTAGACAATAGTAATTTATTCTAGTAACCGATGAAAGATAAAATATTTTATAAACATTTTATGATATAGCGTGTTAACTGGTGTCCATAATATAGCGCGTTTGAAATTGTTTACCACAACGAAAGACTTAAGTACTTCTATAATGCAACTGGATTTGCATACCGCGATAACTCTCTAAATATAGCATGTTTGGTAAACGGTTTCAGCGTTTTTCTTTCCTTTTTTCTAAGATAGCATATAAAACATAAAAAAGAAAATAATAACCAAAATAATTTTCACGCAACACAGCAAAAGCGAAACGCCTTAGAAGTGAATGTTTGTAAAAGTAAAAAGGAAGGAAAAACTGTTCTTAAACAGACTATGTTTTACCGTGTACTACATGATGCTCTTATTTTTTTGTTTATGATTTAAAAGCGTTTCTAAATTTAGCTTCTACACAAGCTTAATAGTAAAAATTATATGGCAAATTGTCAAGCTAAACGAAGCTTAACGGATAAAACTCTGTTATTGCAACTTTTTTTACAAGATTATTTTTACTCAAAAATACAAAAACCCACTTTAAGTACCTTAAAAGCGTACCTTTTTTTTATGGAACGGAAGACAAACGAGCAGACGGTTCACCTGATGGTAATTGATCCCGTCGCCCATGGACACACGCAACATCCGGAGAGTTGCGAGTGCG
>JAOCPS010367399.1:0-12459 GCA_025505425.1 Graphium colonna | reverse complement strand
GGGGGAATGGGCAACCGGCCACCTGCACTCACCGGCCTAATGCAGGAGCTCTCAAGGAAGGAGCTCCTACTTCACGCATGTGTTCTGTGAGGTTGTGGTACTTACCCTGTTTGAACTGTGCCCTCGGCAGCACCATAAAGCTGCTGCTGGTTCTACCACCGTTGTTTTACATCGAATGAACCATCTGCTCGTCTCAACCGATTGATAAACAGGTATGTGGAAACGATATTTTACAGTAGACCACATCCACTGGAACGGCGTATTGAAAAATAAGAGCAAATCGAACAGAAATAAATGCATAAGATAAAACCAGAGCTATTTACAAAAAAAATTGCTAAAAGCGATGGAAATACAATGCTATAACTGTCATATTATAATTAATGAAAAACAGATTCAGTGTTTTACCGAAACCACTAGTTCAGATTTACGTAAACATTTCGACTGCTAACCATAGAAAACATACAGACACTGAGTTAATTCAAGTATCCGAGACACGTCGACTGATCCCTTGATCAAGGTATAGGATAATATACTGCAACGATTAAATTAAAGTAGAGATGCCATCTACGATAAAATTTTACAAATATGGAAATGAACAATTCAGTTATGGTAAAAAATAAAAGTTTGTAACGTTTATATATATAAACATGTATAAAGTGATGAAATGAATTTTGGGGCTGCCGGATGGCCATATCTATCCTTTTTTTCCTTTTTTTCCCATTCTCATTTCCTCCACACCCTTAACACCGACCCTTTCCTATTCAAAAAACCTATTCTATCAAATTTCCCAGTTTGACAAAGCACTCGCACGGGCGACAGAATCGCTTACCATTCAGTGAACCGTCTGCTCGATTAACATAAAAACCCTCCTTAACATAAAAAAATACAATAAGTTAGTTATAATAGCCATTGCTAGAAAGTAAAATGATTTACTTATATTGCATGATTAAAAATATACTTGTATTTTAAATTTGTGAGAAATTTTAATGCAAAGCGACAGCTAACACAATGAGTTCTCATATTATTAAAATAGTTGTGGACCTTTTTAAAAAAAATACGTTTAAAGGTCAAATTTGTCACAAGATTCTTTCGGTTTTACGGATGTCTTATTAGCAATCGATAGGCAGACTCTGCTGAGAAGAGTGGATGAAAAACTATGATAAAATTTTTTAATTTTGTAATTGATTTGTGCGATACAGTACTGTTTGCCGATGATACTTTACTTATTTTTGAAGTGTATCATAATGTGACAAGTTATTACAACGGGAATAGTTCACTAGCTAATTTTTTATAAGTAAATCAATGCTGTATATACATATGGCATTAGTTTAGAATGGTTTCCAAAAAAAATTTCGCCTTTAACTGTTGTTTTTATATTATATAAAGTTTGGAATGTAAAACTGGGTGTCTCCAGTATCTCCAACTTTTTTTTTAAATAGACTCTGGAGGTGTAACAAAGTGCTTAAAACAGAGATGCGGCCGATTTATTTTTCTAATAATTTGATGTTTTTGAACTGAGTTTATTTATATGACATTAGGTGATATATAACGTAAATATATAAAAAATTCAATATGAAAATTATTTATCACACATGCGTAGACCAAAAACCAATCAGATTGGGTTAGTGATAAGAAAAATGCATTTTATTGCATGAAAATAATAAGAAATAATGTGTTGAAGTTGACTCAGATTATTTCAGTGGAAAGACTATATCAATCTCAGCCAGTCTCGTCTGCATCTTATAGGTCAGGATATAAGAATTTGCCTATCAATTCCAAATCCATTATTTGTAAGAATTCGATCTTGAGCACTCTTAAGGACAGAAAGATAAGAAGTCTTTGTATGTGATAAAAATAATTAAGGGATTTTTTTACACCGAACGAAGCATTGTTCAGTGAACCGGCGTGTCGTTAAAATCTTACATATGCCTTCAAATTCTAATTACAATTATTTGCTAAAATATGGTATTTACACGGAAGCTCTAGTTACCACCAGCTTGACCCAAAAGATACCACAACCTCATGTATAAAACCAGATTAAAGTCGACGTAAACTGTGCTTACCTTGAAAAATTCTTAATCTTTCCAATAATAAATATATCGACAGGCCTATATATGCAGTTTTAGGCCTATTTAATATTAAAAATTGGAGATTAACATGTACATTATTTAATTGTTTAGAGCTGGACGTTACTAATGGATTACTATATTATATAGAGCTGGACCCGCGTACGAGAAAGACGCAATTCATGAAAACAAATAGACTCAAATACGAGTATACGCAGGTGTTTCTGAGTTCAGGGAGATTTCGGAGAGAGGAGATTGGTGTTCAGATCGCCCGTGAAAACATAGTGAGCAGGCGCTTACACTCACGTCTCTCAGTAAATTGGCCGCTTTTCATAAATATAAAAAATTAAGCGATATAGGATAAAGAAAAGTAGGTTGAACTTTTGATAAGAATTAATCATACATTTCCAAATAATTATCCAGCGGTTTACTATCCGTCTTTAGCGATCAAAATATTAAACTATCACTTTGCAATACTTTTATATGAATTTATTTACAATCTAGAAATAACCTTTAGTGTAACGCCTAGATTAATACAATAACGGGAACAAGCCGTGTTAGTGTAAATGTGTTTACGAGTTCGAGCTACGTCGCAAGCAAGTGTTTTAAGGCAACGCTCTGCAAATCGCCTACATGACACAGATACAATACGAAATATCGTTTATTTTTACATATATACAAACAAAAATGGAGATGATAGCTCAATAATCACAATAGCTATTTCCTAATTTACTAAACTTAACTAGTTTATTTTCACAGAAAATTACAAAAACCTACTTCAAACGCCTTAAAAGTGTACTTTCGAAACATATCTTCTCCTTTATTTTGATTTAAAAAACAATCTACTGATCTGATTTTTACAAAAAAATAAAAATAATTAAATTTCATTCTTTGCATTTAAAATTCAAAAAAATGCATTGTTCTTTTTTTAATTTATGGCACTATTTACAAAGAATACTCCATCGTATAAAAAAGGGTTTTTTTAATGACGGAGATATGCGCAAAAATACATAAATTCAATGTTGTTATTTTGATTTATGAGAAAAAGTACTGAATCGATTTTCCTGATAATTTTATGAGACCATACCGAAAGAATATCCTATAACTTGAAAATGAATTTTCAAATCGGTTCATAAATAGCAAAGATATGCGCAAACGTACATAAAAATATAAACATTCGAATTGAGAACCTCCTTCCTTTTTTGGAGTGGATTAAAAAACTGCTTAAATGTTAATGTAATATTTAAACATCAAAATTGTATTTACATTAATTTATAACATTCCAAAAGCCATAAAAGTAATGTTTGCTATTGGGTATAAATATACTTTCTTAATAAAATTAAAAGGTAATACAACCGGACAAACAAAGCGCGCATAAATTTTTCAATTTTATTCTCCTTCCTTGTCTGAATCCTTAGCTGAAGTTAAGTTTAACTTATAAGCAGATCTTCAAACATTAAGTGCTTTAGGTGATGCCTTTACCTAATATTATGCAAACACACATAGAATTTTTAAAAAAAAATTACATAGAACACAAATTAACAGAAAACACTTGTTGAATAAAATAATATTTTCATGAATTATTTGAATTACTTAGAAAAATTTAAAAGTGAATATTAGTTTCGCGTATAGTAATGTTCTCAGAACCGAATTTTGATTACAGAAGATAATCCACTAAAAAGGACAGATATAACATGTGACCGAGAAATAAAGAGCGATTAATTGTAGAACGAATTTTTATTGGACTAATCGGATATTCAGCCTTCAATGCCTTATATGGGATAAGACATAAGAAACACTAAACTGTCTTCTTACAAAATTAGGAAACCGCGACCTTCTGTTTGTAAAGCAAGGGCTTTAACCAATAAGGCTTAAAGGATATATTTTACCAAACGATAACTTCTACCTATTGCACATCGAAAAAACAAAAGACGTTTGAGTTATTTTTGTTTTGTCCTGCATACAAAAGAAAAAGTTAATAGTCTTTTTTTGGATATGTAATGTAATGTTTGATGACGACATTTTGTAGTTTTTTTTTATTAATCCTTTTTATAGCAAAATATATAACTATTCAAAATCTTTTTCTTCAAAACCTCTTAAAATATCAATATTGAACGTGGAATTTATTTTGCTTTGGTTTCACAATACATCACGCTAGAACTAACATATTAACCAACACATACTCGTAACGACGCCATAATATCCGCTTGCAACGGAAAAGTATCAGGTTATTTAAGAAAGTTGTCCCAAAGAAGTGTAATAGTATTGAAGTAGTGAAATTAAACACAAAGGAAACGCAGGTTTAGTTAGGCAGCTAGATTTTCCCAATATTCCGCAATCCGACAAACACGTAACGACGAATAAATATCTCTATATTACCTTATTCATAAACTTATCAAAACTAGTTAAACCAGTAGATAAAATGAAATTAGTCTATTTCATGGCTCGAAATACTTCCATATACTTTTTTATTTCAGATGAAATTACGTCTTATTCTATCTAGTATATTTATATAATGCCACATTATCAAATTTAGCTAGTAAATATAACTAAGCAGTAAGAAACAATACTTCTTTTCAAAATAAACATCTCGCAAGGGCTCGAAATATAATTCTAGCTTACTTGACATACCTACAGAATAAACGCTTTGAAAATCAATCCATGAAAAGTGCCCCAGCTATGAGCAATGTAGACAACATTATATCGTATACGATATGCTTGTGTCTACCAGTTTGAATAAATTTATATAACTTCTTTATAAAGTCTTTCTGAATTCTTTTCAATTTATTAAAAAAAATAAATGATAACAAATAAAAAAAACAAAATTGAAGGCGAGCATCCGGATACTGAGCTACCACGGCTCTACAAAAGATAACGCATGTATTCACAAAAATAAACATTCGTAAAAATATTTATTTGACAGTTTTCTTTATGAAAGTTAAGTATAATTATTCTTATTATTCAGTCAGTAAGTTTTAAAAAAGTATAAATATTTACAAAATTAACTGTCAGTATCTGAATCTTATTTTTAATATTCATCGAATTTAATCTAATTTACTTATGTACATAAATATGTCATTATTTCCAAAGAAATACACAAAAAAACTTTAAGATATGTTTACTTATTTCTTTGTTACTTAACTACCAAATTAAGGTGCTAAGAATCGGCTAATATTTTTATTCGCATGTATATCTGTTCATATATTTAGTTGAGCTATGTTTATATGTATTTTATACTAACTATCACTGACAAATGATGATGCAGGTGCTGTTAACATAATTTCTAAAAATGAAGCTTTAGATTTTTTTAGCATGCTAGTCATCATTACAGCGTTGCTAGGTCGAGCAGCAGATCTTTTGTTTTCACCTGTACCCGAGCGCCGTGTTTTCAGAGAATTTTAATATCCTCTATTGTATATGCAGCTCAGGTGCGCATTTTTTAAATTTTTTATTACTGTTGGACAGTTTTATAAAACGGTGGTTTATGGCCTAAGCATTGTTATAGGTTTAGCTGTAACACCTAAGTTTGTAACTTCGTAAATGTCTACGGAGTTTTTTTACTTCTGACGGAGTATAAACACTTGATTTCATGTCTCTGTAGAAAAACCTGATTGACCTATGTAGAACAGTTTTCTTATTATATATTTTTATTTTATTTTAAAACACTGTAAACTGTATTTACATATTTTGTAAGGTCAATTCTTTAATTATTTACCACAACAATATACAAAAGGTTTACGTCATATTAATAAGTATAACTTATTAAAAAAAAGGTAATTAGGATCAAGGTATAGCACACTTGTACCTTGGATAGTACCACACCATAATATATATAAGAATTGATGACTTATCCCCTGACCGAGGTACAGCCAATCGAGAATAACTGAGGTACATTTTTTGTAGAAAAAAGTAGATTTTATCTCATAATTTTAGTATTGATTTATTTTTTACCAAATAAATGTATCGATTGCATTTAAAATAGCAAAAATGGAAATATGACAGACTTCAATATATACGAAAATATTAACCTTTTTTCGACCTTATGGCAGCAACCAACTACCTTCTTATTGATTAGTCAGCAATAATATTCGGAATAATTGACGAAATATTTTTAATAACGTACAAACGATGAGTAAACTTAGCAGGAATTTATTTTTTGCGCGAGAAATAACTTAATAACTATTGTTGTCGTTCGTAGTAATTTTTTATTCTTATTTAAAAAGGTACCTTCCTCAGCCAGCCAGGATTGCAAAGACTTGTCATTTGTATATGTCACTTTGACACATTAAACTACTTGAGAAAGCTAGATGAAACGGTAACAACTTTTCCATTTGAAGTAAAGAAAATGGAAAATCGAATAAATTTGTAGTAAAAGAGTATACAATATCAAGATTTTAGACTTATACAAATATAATACGTTTTACATTTTTCCGAAATTCGGTAGAAGATGGTGTGTATATTTATAATTTGAAGATTTGTTAATATGTATATGATGTTCCGAAAATTATTTTTGGACGTCTGATTTTTACGAAAACCGACATAGAAAAAAAACTGTAGAAAAAAAGCTTTTTTGCTTTCCTTATTTGTGATATATGAAGTATTTACCGAATCTCCTAATTATCAAAGTTAGTGAGGTCACAACATCGTTTAAAATTAAAGTAGCATCTTACTGAAAAGCCTGCAGTTACACCGTTCACCCTATAAATGTGTTATTTATTAAAAATAAAGAAGAGAACGTATTCTAAGAAAAGCATAAAGGTAAAATTATAGTATTGTGCAACTGTCAATTATTGTCTTTATAGTGTACGTTACGAGTTATATTTTATTATACATTATATTCATTAATATTTCAACACTAACGTTATCTTCATTTGATATTGCGTTATTATAAAGGGTTTGCATTATATTGAACTTGTTATGATTCTATTGCAATAATTGAAATTTTAATAAAGCAAAGAGTCAAATATGGGGTTCAGCTTTCTTTGAATAAAATATTGGTGAATTATTACAAATTAAAAATCTTTATTTAAAAATAAAAATCTAAATTTAAAATATTAATCAAAATTTTACATTATTTTCACAATTTTAAAAGAGTTAGAGTAACAATGTTAAAATAACATATAACAGAGAGATACATGATTTTTAATATAAAACATTAATATTTACGGTGTAACATGCAGCCCTTTTTACAAAGACGTCACTTGAAATGATAAATGACTTAGGAACCGCCGACATCAGCGCTCCTATCAATTACCAAATAGTTTCCTGACTTTACCCTTCTTAATTTGTTAATAATAAAAATTAGCTTGTATCTTTTATTGGGCTGCTTTGATTTGCCTTTAATTTTATTAAAATACTTGCCGTGTACCAAAGATTTAAACAGTTCTATTTTATTTGAAAGAAATAGTCAGTTGTTAAGTATTTTATCAAGTTTATAACAAAAGTTCTTTTCCTATCTAAAAGCATGAAATACTGGGGTGTTCCAAAAGTAAAGAGACTAAATATACTTAACAATATTTTATTCAAAATAATCTGTTATAATATGGATTTGGTATAGAAATGAAGGTAAAACTTATTTATTTTTAATTTCTATATCAAATTTGATCCAGAAATACCTTTGTATCCAATTTTTCTGGTATTGATTGCAGCATGCTTCATGACCATTTTTCCAGATGTGTCCGCGACATTACTTGTCTAGGTATTTAAGTAAATTAAACAACATCATGATTTTAACCTATAAAACTTTCAAACTGATGCTGAACTTACGAAATGTTTAAAACATAAATTATGAAATGACTTTATAAGTAAATAGTAAAAGTCATAAAGTAAAAATTTATTTCCTTCGTTTTAGCGCATTCAAATAAGAGCTCGTTTTTTAAAAAAGTTCTTTACTTCTAATTTATTTATGACTTTTTAGTTATTGCTGAACACGTTTCTCAGTCTGTTAATCTCATTCAACGCAATATTGTCGCAAGGTTATTTGTCGGCTAATTTAGAACAATGTTGTTCTTAAATAAGAAGGCCTTTACCATAATAAAATCATTAGAAGGCCTTAAGGAAGGGTAAAATCATTAGAAGCTTTTCACCGCTGGTCAAACATTTGTAGCCTTAAGCTTGCTTATCATAAGTTCTATTGATGTATAGAATATTATTTGATATATCGTTAAAAGTTTTAGTAGAGTTCGTAAAATAATGACTTTCATAGGCAAAAATTAGATATTTTGAGTTACATTGTTCTAATTCAGGAAGTCCGCCATATTGGATTTAGATGGCGTTGACGTTACTTATTTTTCGAATTATTCTTTGCAAGCCCTTTCATTTGGTAGAAGTGCATTAAAAATAACTAGACCGCCATATAGGGTATGCCGCCATGATGGATTTAGAATGACATTACTTTATTTTTCGAATTAATATTTGCAAGCCCTTTCATTTCATACGCATATTGTAGAAGTGCATGAAAAATAACTAATCCGTCATATTTGGTATGCAGCCATGTTGAATTAAGAATGACGTTACTTTATTTTTCGAATTATTCTTTGCAAGCCCTTTCATTTGATACCCATATTGTAAAATTACATTAAAAATAACTAGTCCGCCATATTTGGTATGCCGCCATTTTGGATTTAGAATGACGTCATAAAGCTAACCATATGTTGTCATGCAAATTGAACTTGTAAACAAAATTTTAGTTCAATTGTTTAAAGATATCTCCTTCAAAACTGAGTTGCAAGATTTCACCTGAACTAACGTACATTGCTAGTTAAATAAAAGCTTGTAAAAAATGGATCCAGAGTTTAGGAAAATCTTGCACACTTCTGATGTCGTGTTAAAAATATTCTTCAACTGTACTCACGACAGATGAGAGACACTTTCAATGCAATTCCATTACTGGAGGTTAGCCGTCAGCTCAGCAAACTCATCTCACTCCTGTGCCAAGCGAAAAAGTTGTTCAACGCTGGCAATAGTGGTCCACTCCCGGATGTTTCTTAACCACGACTTTCTCTTCCTTCCAACGCGTCTTCTGCCGGCGATTTTGCCCATCATTATGAGTTGAAGAAGTTCATATTTTTCGTGTCGCAATACATGGCCTAAATATGCAACTTTCCTCTTTTTGACGGTCCGCAACAATTCACCTTTCTTACCGACGCATTGGAATACCCTAACATTTGAAATCTTCTTTGTCCTACTTATGCGAAGCATTCTACTGTAGCATCATATCTCGAAAGCTTACGCCCACAGTTATCTTACGTAAGCCCTTTAAGCTACTGTAGCCTTGTCCTTATGCAAGTACTGGAATTGCTGCTTCCAACCCCGGGTCATAAAAACTACGCCCTTATGACAAGGCTTGCCTCCTCCGCTGATTTTGCCGACTTCTGTTTTGAAAACACCTTCGCCATTACCACCATTGAGGTCTTCCTACCTGTAACTCCAGATAAGGAGTATTATACCCCACAGCAATGGGTCCTTCCGCTGAACTTAGTCATCAACACCTCCCAGCCTACTGAAAGATGTGATGTCCACTCCCGCGACGTTGACGCGCCAGAAAAGAATTACTTAAGTGGACGGTAAAGAATGCAGCTTTACTGTCTCTTAAGCTTAGTCTTAGTATCTTAGATTTGCCGCCATGTTAGATTTAGCAACCCTGTATGCCACCTTAAATAATGCCAAAAATGCGCTGTTAGGTATTAAGGCTTGCTGAGTGAAAGCTTTTTTGTTTTTGTGAAATTTTGTCAATCAATAATCAAATCAAAATCGCTCAATTTTGCAGCCATAGTTGGGTGAATTTTCTCGATTTGTAAAATATTTGAAGACGAACTAAGCGAAACAAAACACTTCTGGCTGTTGCGCGACCCGCTCGCCATGTTGTGTAAAATATGGCCACTATTGGCTACATACAAAATATGTACAATTTACTTTTTAGCGGAATACTTCAACTAATTAAATTAAATCAAATTTCTCTATTTAAAATTGAAGTGCTTTTAGCAAAGAAACTAGTAAAAACTGGCGTTAGAAAGTCGCATTTTGCATTTTGATAAATCGTTAAATCCAAGAACAAATCTTTGAGATACTATAGTTGTCGATACATCTACATACGAGCTTTTATTTGCGAGTATTAATATACTCGCAAATAAAAGCTCGTATGCTAAAGTTTATTAATTATAATAATTAATAAACTTTAGCAACCTTTGTAAAACTCTCGAGATCTAGTATGGCCTAGGTTGAATAATAAAAAATTACAAAAGTTGATTTCATCTTTGTAGATCAATCAAGTTATTTACTCAAATGTCTTGAATGCCACTCTAATTCAATTGAAATTTTGTAAAGGAAACTTTTCAAATATTTTTCCTTTTTAAGTATTTTTTTTTCATTTGCCCTGGGTAAGAATAAATGTTTTAAAATTAGCTTGTCATCATTATTTTTACTTTTTTGAATCCTAATATTTAAGACTGCGAAAATTAATGAAATTATATCCTTTATTAAACGATAAAGCTCTAAAAGTGATAAAAACTATGACGATATAATCGATCTAAGCGATATATAAATTACCATATTTAGTACATTATAAGTAATTTGGAAGTAAACCTAGGAATGATTATTTTAATTAAATCAGAATGTTTGATAAAATAAGGAAATTATTGGATAGGGATTATAACTAAAAAAGAAACACAAGAACGATTCTGTGTACTTACGAAATATTCTGGTTCTCTGGGAGCTTATACTCTGATGTCTGAATACAGCTATGCTGCGTTGTGTTGATTCTGGATCCACGATGAACGCTTGAGAACCGGTCAGTTACGCGGAGCTTCGCAACGGTTTTCGAAGTTGGAAAACCTTGTCGCGTCGCGTATCTAACTCGAGGATCCTACCGACTGCACCAATTACGTAGCGCTGCAGCGATATGTCCAAAGAAACCAAATTTACTTATAAGATTAATTTATTTTATTATATTTTACAATATAACTAATACTATAAACTAAACCTAACCTAAGGCGGTATCGACCACGACTGAGTCAATAGCGAACTCTATTCCTTCGTGTGATGGCTGTTAATACCGATCAGTACTCTATATTCTGTCATGTCAGTTATATGCAGTCCTTGTTTTATCACGTATCCGTAGAAATTAGTGCCAGTGGCCGCGATTAGTCATCGGCGCGTCCAAAATTTACGTGCTCGGAGTGAAACGCTTTGTATACGGTTTCCGTTGAGGATCGATGCGTAACAATGAGCGAAACATAAATATTTATACTATTTGAAAAATATTATATTTAGATTATCATCTTCATTTTAAATTTATATAAAATAAGTAAGTAATAGTAACTTCTTTTGCTCATGAAAAATAATATGTGATCTCAAAATAAAACAAGATCAATGCAGCTCCCAACCAATGGTCACGCTTAGCTTAATAAAAGGAATAACACACGAGTTAATACAAGGTACCTTCTAATTTTCATGCTAATAATACGCGCTGGTGTAGCTTCTCGAGTATTACAATATTAATGCGCTTATTTGTCAATATATCAGACAGTGCTAACAACTCCTGGAAATAACTTTAATTGTGTACGTATTCATCCAGTGTAATAGGTGCAGCGTGTTACCCCATTATTAATATCATATAACCTATTTTAGCATCTGAATGTATATATGAATCAACGAGGGGTGATCAAAAAGTAATGATAAACGGGTATGATAAAAATCCAAAAAAAAATTTTTAAAAAAAAGGTCTCGTTAGGAACCGAAAATATTAACGGACAAACAAAAGGAAAAGCGAGTTGACATTTCAAGAGCCAATATTCCATAGTTCCAGGCTGACCAAAAATATTTTTTTGTCTCGATTTGTGATCATGGACGAAGCATGGATATATCATTTTGATTCTAAGACCAAACAACAATCGATGACTTGGAAAAGGCCATCCTCACTGACGCCGAAGAAGTTTAGGGTTCAAAGTAAGATTATGGCTTCTGTTTTCTGGGATGCTAAGGGCGTAGTAGGAGCCCGTTATAGTAGCTCTCTTTTCAGGTAATCAACCATTATGATTATAATGGGAGCTGAGAGCTTGTTGTCTCGCAGGACTTACTTGACATGTTGTAATTCAGCGGCCAGGTGTTGCTTATCACAGATCCCGCGTGCTCTCTGAATCAAAGATTTACCTACGGTAGATAACTATGAAGGATGATGGTGAGAATCACCATTTAAATAATGGTTTGTATGGGTTGCTTTCCTATGTACAGTAAGGCTTAATGTGTTGTTGTCATTGCGGCTCACTAAAACATCTAGAAAAGCTAAAGAGTTATAAGCCTCCAATTCCGTAGTGAAATTAATTTTTGGATGTATGGAATTAAGGTGGTCAAAAATGCATTTATTTTGTCCGATGGCAAGACTGTAAATGTGTCA
>JAOCPS010367181.1:0-12459 GCA_025505425.1 Graphium colonna | reverse complement strand
GAAAAGGGTGGACATGGCCATCCGGCATCCCCAAAAGTCATGCATACTTTATTTTATGCCGACTTTACAAAGGTTTACTTTTTTGATCATATAACCTCAACACATAGTGGCACAGACACGTGTAAATTTAAAAACCTATTTGTTATAGATAGATAGATTATTTGTTATAGATACATGAATATTTTATTATTGCAATTAAGTTTGAATAAACGTAAATAACCTACTTCCTGACGGGGGTCGCCCGCACAATTTTAATTTTTATATATTTTTTTTTACAGATGTATAAAATCCAACGGGGACAAAATAGCCAACGTGTTCGACGAAGACACGGTCCAACGTCAGCTCCGCTACACGGGAATGCTGGAGACCGTTCGCATACGCCAAGCCGGCTACAACGTTCGCTTGACGTACGAAGAGTTCATACAGCTGTATAGGATACTACTGCCGAAGGGATTGCTGAGTTCGCAGTCGGACGTGCGACACTTTCTGGCGACGCTCAACCTGGATAGGGATAATTATCAAGTCGGTAAGTAGTTTTTTTGTTGTCATATTTTTAACCCACTTCAAAAAAGTAGGAAGGTTCTCAATTGGAATGTTTATATGATTTCAAAAATTATTTTTTCATCTTACATGGTTTACTTTTGGAATGGTCCCACAAAGTCAGGAAAAACGGTGCAGTAGGTTTTCTTATAAATCAAACTAACGAAATTGATTTTATGTATTTTTGCGTGTATCTCCGTCATTCATGAACCAATTTTAGGAGTTCTTTTTGTATACGATAGGACATTCTTTGTAGATAGTCTCATAAAATTTAAAAAAAATCGGTTTTTTAGATAAAAATAACAAAATTTTGGAATGTTCGCACATATCTTCACAACTTATGTACTGATTTGAAAAAATATTTTTTATCAGATGGTGTACATTTCAACAATACACTACATTTTTTTTTATAAAAATCGGATTAGTAGTTTGTTTTTAAAATAACGGACAAGATATGTTTCGAAAATACACTTTTAAGGCGTTTGAAATAGGTTTTTGTAATTTTCTGTGAAAATAAACTTGTACGGCATATTACTGTGGGGCAGTGCAGCAGATATTAAAACAATTTTTATACTGCAAAAGAGAGCTGCGACAACTATTTGAAGAGATTAATATACTTACGGTTGCATTCCGGTATATATATTGTAATATTTTATTTCTTAGACAAAATATTGATCGTTTCGTTAAAACAGTGACAGAGAAATAGGTAAGGACAAACTGATTATACCAAGCTTTCGTCTTCAAAAGTTTTATAAATCATTCATGGAACACGGTGTACGCATCTATAATAGAATTCCACAATCAATATTAAGCTTACCTTTTGAAGAATTTAAATGTAAAATTAAAAATACTCTTTCAAGTAAAGCTTATTATATTTGCCTAAGCATTGCTGAATACTTTGATGACACAACCGTGTCGTCATAGTACTGTTGTTACTCGCGTAGTTTTAAGAGCAAATAAATGTATACAAAAAATTATAAGCCAACATCACTTTTAAAGAGCAACTGCTGAGTTTCTCGCCAGCTCTTCTCAGATGAATCTGCTTTTCGAGCTGGTAGCTTATAATGAGCGAATCTTTATGTAAAACTAGACCTTCCATAAGAGCGCGCAAGAGCTTATGTGAATAAGCGTATTTTGATTTTGTACAGAATTATCATTGACTTAACAAAAGTAATATATTATTCCGATCACTACCAGGCTTACAGGATAATCCGCTAACACAATCTGAATGAATTTTGTAGTCCGTAAGGAACATTTATACATCTGCATCTGATAGGTCTAAAAAGTCGGTTTGTAACTTTTTAGACCTATCAGATGCCCCCGATCACCCCGCATTGCCTTAACCCAATCAAGAAGAAGACAAAGAGGTTATTGTTCACCCGCGGGATTCGAACACACGACCTCCAGTTTGCAAATTAAACGCTCATACCACTAAGCTGCGGAGGCGGTATTTTTTCTGTAAATTATTCCATTCAAAGAAAATTATAACAGTTGAGTTGTCTCTATAGATAGCTATTTCTTTTCTACTTTACATTTTTTTTATTGAAAGGAAGACAAACGATCAGAAGGTTCACCTAATGGTAAGCGATCCCGTCGCTCATAGACACGCGCAACATCCGGAGAGTTGCGAGTACGTTGTTAACCTGGGGAATTTGATAGAATAGGTATACTGGGATGGGGTTGGAATTAAGGATCTGGAGAGGAAAAGAGAAGGGTAGACATGGCCATCCGGCACCCCGAGATGTTATGCATACTGTATTTTATGCTAACTTTATAAAAGGCGGTGGTACTTCCCTGGGCGAGCGCGGTCGTATAAGTGCAGCATAAGCTATGAAAAGATGTTATGCTCTACCACCTTACATGCATCCACTCAACTAACCCACGCAACTCTCTCCCAATTTAAAAATTTGTGTATTAAATCAAAACTGGCATTTTTATAATTTCAAATAATTATTAAAGTTACTATTAATTTTACAGGCGCAACGAAGATATTCATGAGGGAAAGCGAGCAGCGCAAGCTCGAGTATCGGCTCCATCAACAAATCATGGCGTCCATCATCACAATACAACGCTGGCATCGAGCCGTTTTGGAACGACGTCGGTTCCTTTCTTTACGGAGAGCTGCGCTCATTATACAGGCGTTCTGTCGGTATGTATTACTTTGCGATTTATTTGGTTTGCGAGTCACCAATGATATCAAAGGAGAGCACCCGGTACTCGATTGTCATCCTATTTATGTAATAAAATTAGGGGCATAGTTGCTGACCAAATTTCGAAATAATGATCAACTAGAACGCGCGAGCCCGTCGACCCCCTCTTTCGCCTTCCATCTTGCTCTGGCCACGCCGTGTCCGCTCGTATGAGCATGAATTGCGTAATCATTTTTTAACTTTAGATTACTTTTACTCAGTGGTAAATCAATATTTATTTTTAATGTCATATTTATATTTATTTTAATTTAATCTTAAAAGTTTCTGGATCAAAGAGTGCTTCAAATGTACGCATTTTATAGTTTTGAGATCTGTAATATCATGGAGAAATTTGCCAGAAAGCAAAAAAGCCAGTTTTCCGATGTTAAGATAAGATTGCCTATGGTCACATGTTTAGGAGATTAGAATGTATAAGGTCATAGAAAAACGTTATTAAAAAACAAAAGATATCAGGTAAGGCCAGGCAACATCACTTGCTAGACTTAGCAAATGTTTTTCTATAAAAAATGACCATCAAGTACAACACAAAATACCATTTTTTTATTAAATTGTTTGCGGTGACTGGTGAATCAGTAATGATATAAAGGAGTACTCGGTGGTCATCATGATATGTAAAAAAATAAGGTCGTAGTTTTCAACCAAATTTTCTACTACATAAATGAAGCGTGGTTATGATGCATTCGGTAAACATATGGCCAGTTGGCGCAGTTCATTGACCCGAAAATACTCCCGCCCGCGCTTTATCTGCTAGGATTCCCATGGGTTTTGTAGTTAATTATTCATATTTCTAATAAGTTTACTTAGTTTCAGTTAATATTTATTTTTAACATTACTTTTATTCTTCATATATGATCCACATATGTAAAAGTAATAGCATATTTTTAAATTATCCCACTGCTGGACAAAGGACTGCGCTAGAGGGAATAGAGCTTTAGCACTGCCCAAGTGCGGATTTGCGTACTTCACATATCTCAGAAATATTATTTTTTAGATATGCTGGTTTCCTCACGATGTTTTCCTTCCTTCCTTTCCTTCACCGCAAGGTACGTGGTAAGTCGGCACTTAAAATTGCTATTATAAAATTAACAATATCATTGGCGGCGGCACTGTCGGGGATCGAACTGAGTTTCGCCTCAAGTAAACAGAATTGAAGACGAGCGCTCGGGCACTGAGCTACCACGGCTCTATCTGCGTATATAACGTCCCCTGAATCTTTAGTCATCCTGTATATACCGTGTATTTTCAGGCAATGGATAGCATCACGCCACGAAGCGGCCACCCGTCTCCAATCCTGGTACCGAGGTGCACGTGTCAGACGTTGGTACGTCAGTCTGAAGACCGCAGTGGTTCAATTCCAAGCCCACGCAAGAGGAATGCTGTTAAGAAAAACCATACCGAGATTAAAAAGCCACGCCAGACCACAACAAACGCGACAGGTATGGTAAAAAAAAGCTTGTTCTTAGTGAATGTCTTTTGAATATAAAAACATAAATACTTTAACCAACCGTGACAATTCGTAATAGCTATATACCACAATAGCCTTTTATATTAAAAAAATTATTATTACGGTACATAAGACATTCGATTTTTTCGATCATATAATATATTATTAAATACTTTTCTGAACTATGAACAAGACTTAGAATATAAAACCTCAATTTCTATGTTTAAAGTCACATAACTCACACACCATCAATTTATCGATTATTTGGTAAAATTAATTATATAGAATTTCGTTGTCATGAAACAAAACATCATTATTTACACGTAAAACTAAACCAATACTGCATGTGTCCATATGTTTTATGTACAAATTGTCTTTTGTAAAACTGTTAGTTTTCCTTAAAATAATAAATAATAGGTTTCCTTTTAAGTTTATCTTCCAAAATGCTTATAGAAAAAAAATATTTTTCACTTTACCTAATTTGTTTATTCAAAATACGTTTATTCACATAGGTGTTTGCGCAATTTTATGATAGATCAATTTATACCATATAGATTCGTTCGTTATAAGCTACCAGCTCGAAAAGTATCCATGACTTCTGGGGATGCCGGATGGCCATGTCTACCCTTTTCTTTTCCTATTCCTACCCTCTACAAATCCTTAATCCCGACCCCATCCTATCCAATAAACCTATTATATCCGATCTCCCAGGTTGACAACGAACTTTCAACTCCGGATGTTGCGTCTATGGTCGACGGGATCGCTTACCATCAGTTGAACCGTCTGCTCGTTTGTCTTCCATTCCATAAAAAAAAAACAAAAAACATTGATTTGCTCTTAAACCTTTGCAAGTAACAGCGGTATTTAAAATGTAATTGAATTTAAAACTCACACATGTTTTTATTATTTTTTTTCTATAAATATTCAGTGACTATTACACTTTATTATTTGATTAGTTTTATTTATTTTAGAATTTGTTCAAAAAATTCGTAAAAACTTTAATATGACTATAAATCTCTTCATGTAATAAAAAAAGTGGGAAATGCAAAGGACAATGCTCAAAAGGTACCAATAATTCTCATGCATCAAGATCTGACGACATTACACTTCACGGATTTGATTTTAAACAGACGTTTATACAATCGGACATAGAGATTTAGAATGCAATAGGGAATGATGAAACGATTTTATTAAATGTATGCGAAATATTTTTTTTACGAAAAGAACTTCTGTAGGATTCAATATAATAAGTCTCCATAAAAGATGTTTGGACTTGATGCAACTTGGTACGGTATTCTATGTAAAAATGGGCAATGTTCTTTCACTTATTACAAAACATACATACTGTTGATAAATTACATTATGTAATAATCAGTCATTTTAAAAACTCTTCCATACAAATAGCACTATTCCTCTCTATATTTAACAATTAATAACTACCTCCTTCACCGATATGTTTTTACCCAACCAATATATGTACCATATTGTTATTAAAACCTGTGTACTTATGGTCGCACGAAAAGTTATACTTCTTTAGTGTCGTTTTTATTATTATCTTTTATCGTTAAAGTTACCATATCGATACCTTAATTCACAAACCATCCAACTCCAATTTTGTCAAAAACGTGGAGTTCGATAAAACGAGATTTGCAACGATTTAAAATCTAATGTTATCACAATTCTTTGAATAACTAGCTATTCGAAAATCTGTCTGCTTTATCTACGCGAAGCACCTGTTTTTTTTTTTATTTAGTTTGAAAAATATTACATTTTTTTTGCTTCCACTGACAGAATTACTCAAATGGAGTTAGCTGGTTTGCAAATTAAGCTATCGATATAATTATCAACATAACTTAAACTGAATGAACCATTTATATAATGCAATCAATTGAATTTTAATCTTTCTGAGAAGTTTATAAAGGAAGTCTATAAAACTTCTTACTTATACAGAGTGAACAGTGAGTCATTAATTATGTTGAAGGAGAGCACTCGTTACTCGCTTGTTATCATATTTATGTGTAAATATTAGGGGAATAGTTCTTGACGAAATTTTCCCCTATATGAATGAATTGTGGCGCCGCAGGTCATCGACTCCCAGAACCCTTCCGCCACTCCGGCCACGCTATGTACGCTAGGATGAACAGATTGCGTCAATAATTAATCGACCTTCGATTATTTTTATTCATATATGATCTCCGCTTATTACGTCGTCAAGTATTGAGAGACTCACCAGTATCGCTGTATATTATAAAGATTGATTAGTGAGTCATTTAGAATACTCGAGGACATTATACGTGGAGATCATATATGAATAAAAATAATAATATTAAAAACCAATATTAATTGACCACTGCGTAAACTTAATCAAAAGCAAAATACTTAATTATGGAACGCATGTCCATCCTAGATAACTCGGCTGACCGGGTTGACGATCTGCCGCTCCTACTGACGATCAAGCGCTGCGCCGAGCCGCCAACACTTCATTCATTTATTGGAAAATTTGTTCGATAACTAAGCTCCTAATTGTTATCATAAATATGATGACAATTGCGTGCCAAGTACACTTCGTTAATGTCGTGATTCACTCACCAGTTACACTATATAAATTATTTGTTTAAAAGTAATTTTATGTATTTATTTATTTAAATCGACAAGTAATTCCATCTTCAATTCTAATTCAAAATACGTTTATTCACATAAATGCTTACGCGGTTTTATGAAAGGTGAGATTTGACATAAAGATTCTTTCATTACAAGCTACCACCAGCTCGGAAATCAGATTCTTCTGAGAAGAGCTGATGAGAAACTCAGCAGTTGCTCTTTTAAAATGATGTTGGCTTACAATTTTTTTTTGTGTACATTGCCTTGCCCTTAAGGCTACGCAAGTAACAACAGTACTATGACCATACAGTTGTGTCATCAAAATATTCAGCAGTTCTATAATAAACTTTACTGAAAATTGTATTTTTAATTTTACATTTAAATTCTTCAAAAGGTAAGCTTGATATTGACTCTGGAATTCTATTATAAATGCGTTCACCAGCCCCCCATGAATGATTCATTAATCTTTTGAGATGTTATAAATATACAGCCTTTACTCAATCTACACACCAAAAGAAGTATAACTCAACTACCCACCATTACCATCGCATGTAAACATATATGTATACAGTGTCGTGTTGTGTGTGTGTGTTGACAGCATGAGAGTACGGCGACCTTCCAGGAAGAGTATTCGTCCTCTCCAGAGTTTGACAACAGCATGCTTGTGCTGAAAAACATCATGGATCTCAAACTGTGAGTATTTGGGTACAGATGGCAAAAACAGTCGTGAAAAGTCTGCTTGTCAAAATTACTGACAAATTTGTTATTAAACTGTTTTACTAAAGTACCACATAAGTGCGGTTTCCGGTCCGGTTACCGTAAAATGTCTGCTTTTCAAAATTACTGACAAAATTTTTTTACTAAAGTCTACCACATAAGTACGGTTTCCGGTCCGGTTACCGTAAAAAGTCTTCTTGTCAAAATTACTGACAAATTTCCTCGGTAACACTCTTACTTATGGCGGGAAACTATCTTGCAAGAGCGACTAAACCAAGGATTTACCATTGATAGGGATGACAGCGGACGGGATATAAAGTTTCATTCCTTGAAGTATTACATCGGCGATCGAATCAGCGACAGCGCAGACAGCGGATTTATTTTTTAATTTTATCACCCGACATATCGAACCCATTCGTGTTGTTCATGGTTAGGCATAGGACTTTATTGCCTCTAGTGTTTGAATTTTAATCATATTTATTTGCCAGTATAATATCGTACACTGTCATAATATAATTTATTTAATAATTAGGGTAAAATTTTTTTCAAGGATCTCTCCCTTATTTCATAGCTTTATATTCCTCCCTCTTAATTTTAACCGACTTAAAAAAGGAGGAAGGTTCTCAATTGAAATGTTTATGGTTTTTTTGTGTACGTTCGCGCATATCTTCGCCATATATCAATCAAATTTGATTTTTTTATCTTATAGGGTATTCTTCTGGTATGGTCCCATTAAACTTTCTGTAAAATCGGTTCAGTAATTTTTATTTAAAATAAAAAAATATGTATTTTTGCGCGTATCTCCGTCTTTTTTGAAACAATTTTAAAAATATGATTCTTTGTAGATAGTCTTACTTATATAAAAATCGGTTTATTAATTTGTTTTTAATTAAAATAACAAAATTTAAGGATGTTCGCATATATCTCCACAGCTTATGAACTGATTTGAAAAGTATGTTTTTATCTGATAGGGTAATTCCAGAATAGTCCAGGTAGTTTTATAATAATCGGACTAGTAGTTTGTTTTAAAATCAAAATAACGGAGAAAATATGTTTCAATAATACACGTTTAAGGCGTTTGAAGTCGGTTTTTATAATTTTCCGTAAAAGTAAATTTGTGTATTCCGGGAATCGTCTTCAAATTAAAGAAATTCAATTATATAGGAAATGTTACAATACACATGCACATGCCAAAAAAATCGATTCATAAAATGATTCCTCCGTTTTCTATAGTTCAGAAGAAATGCTTTCTTTATCAGGTACAGACTCATATTCCAATACTTCAATTTCGCTATGACTTTTTACTTATTCAGAAAACAAACTTTCAATTTTCTCTAAACGCACTTTCAATTCCTTAATTTGTTGCAAAGAAACTCTGTCATAACTCTAAAAATCTTTTAAATATTTTTTAAACACCGTTCATCTTTTATTGAACCTTTAATTGAACCAGGCTTAATTCTAAGTTTTTCAAAAACTTGTTCATTATCAGCATCAGACATCGTGATAGTACCTTTTTGGAATCAACAATAATGACATCAAAAAATCGATAATATTGCGAGAAATAAATTAGGGAATAATAGGAAAACAAACCACGTGTTCTGCGGTGAAGGATAACATCGTGAGGCAACCTGCATGCATATCTAAGAAATAATATTTCTAAGATATGTGTCCGCACTTGGGCCGCGTGGTGGACTATGCCCAATACCCTCTGTCTATAGGAGGCCTTTGCCCAGCAGGGGGACAATATGAAAATAGGCTTACTTTACTTGTAGGAAAACAAAATGGGAACGTGCTCACTTCTCTTGTCGGAATCTATTCTATACTAAATGCATTCAATCTAGACTTTTCTTTACGACTGCATATGAAGATTACATTTTTGCAGATTACTTGAATAAAGCGCCACAAAATATGTCGGTTCGGTTCTTTACACGTTTTCATGTAATAGGCGGTCGCTAAAAATATGTTGCAGTTTCGTCGAATAGTAAATAGATATGTAGAATGTTGTGTTGAAATTATATATTAAAAAAAGTATTGTGATTTGCTTTTAATTTTTTAAATTAATGGCATTTCAAAATAACGATAAAAAATAAATGGGACGCTGCTGGCCAGTATCTCCATACGTTGTGCTAACAGTGTGACCAAATGTTATCATGGTACAGCATAGAACAAATTCTTACCAACCTTATATCATTTAAAGATATTTAAAAAAAAAATAATTTTGTAATTGTCATGCCAGGAAGTATCTCGATCACCTGTACTTCTGAAACCTAAGGAGTACAAAATTGAAAATAAGTGATACAAAATAGTACAAAATCTACCCAATTTTGTACCTAATATGGGTATAAAAAATCCAACGTGGTCGAGCTAGGTTGTCACAAATTTCATTCACTCATCAAAGTCACATCATTATTCTAGTCAATACTAACATTATTATTCCATCATAATTGTTATATAATAAATCTAAATAATATACAATGCTTACACAAAGAAGTTGTATTTTACGGAAATTGATTTACACTAGAAACCAGACCAGACCAGAATGTGCACAAACTATGTAACCTAATGTCCCAAAAAGGAATATAAAAATTTAAAATAAATAAATAAATATTCGTACGGGTTACCGTCGTTTCATTATCACCAATAAAACACATATTATTGCTCTCGTTTTTATAATTATTGTGGTTATATAAATTATCGCTTGCATATTATACAATGTACACGCATCTGCAGCAGCGTTTACTAGTTGATTTCTTAAATTCATCGGTTCACATTTTTTATGAACCGAATTCAAAAAGGAGGAAGGTTCTCAATTCGGTTTCTTGAAGGCCCATAAGTCTTATCGGTCCGGAAATACCGCTGGCGTGTGTGGAAGAAAATGGCTGCGAAATCGCACAGTGGTGGACTGCCAAGAATCGAGGTGGTATCGAGGTACTTCCGCGTTTGTAACGTAGTACGATGTAAGAATGCAATAGCAGGACACATGCCATTATATATGTCATTCGTAGTGTAAAATAAAATATACCTTGTTTGTGGAGTCACCGAGACTATACCGTTGTGTGTAAGTCTATCTCGGAATGTTTAGGATTGATTATACGCACACTGAGCTCAAGAGAAAGTTTTCCCTGTATTTACAAATTGTTATATTGAAAACTGACAGCTACCTGCAGTTTGACCCGGATAAATTCTCCCCATCTTATGCCACATATTTCATCGGTGTTCAGCTCCTATTGGTCATAGTGTGATATTATATAGCCCAAAGTTTTCCTTGACTAATAGTCCCACTAATTATTTTAATTCGCTCTTGTAGCTAGAGATTAGCGGTTTCAACAAAACTAACAAACGAATTCTTCAGCTTTCAATTTACTTTTATTACGATCTTTATGTAATATGGTGACAAAGGTAAATCGTTAAACAATTTTTTCACATTTATTGCAAAGATTTTACGATAAACTGTAAGATTTATGTAAATTGTATAAAGGTGTTGAAAACACTCGTGGTGTTATGCTGTATGCAAGGTATACACATCGTGCTACATTGAAATAATAAATATTTTAGTAGATATGTAGATAAAATAAAATTTTGTAGATCACGGACATTTTGAAGCAACTGCTATTATGTTATAAAATAATAAACGTGTAATTACCAGACTGCTTCAACAAAAGTAATATTGAAGTAAGTGAACACACAGAAATCGTTAACACTTATCCAAGCAAAACCTGGACTAAGTAAACACTGTATTCTGTAAGAAAAGTAGTAATATACCGAAGGAGTTTTAATGGGATAAATAGAATTCTCGTAGAGTTCTACATAACAATACAATGTGTCATAACTCGATAATCAGTTAGTTTAAATTTTTTGTTAACCAACGTTAGTGCTGGAACAACAGAACCTTCTCGTAAGTCGTCTCTTAAGTACTCCGTATCCTGGTACAATCGAGATATGTTTTATTAGTTTATTTGTATACTTGCTGCTGCAAATGATTTCACCCGCGTGAATTTCTAATTTTTACAACACTTTTAGTTTATGCTCTGCTCCTATTGGTTAAAGCGTGATTTTATATAGCCTTAAGTTTTCCTCGATAAATGTACTTTCCACCATACATATGAAACATCATATTTTTGTGACTATTTTTTTAAGTTAGAGCAATAGTTTCTGAGCACTAAACAAACAAGCTCTTCAACTTTATATACACTACAATAAAATAAATACACTAAAAGCTTTCGTAGCGATATCAACGAGGAAATCTTGAAAGAGGTTTAGTTTACATCTGTTGCCTATAATTTTCAACATTTATGTTTAAAGTCAGGAAATATTATATAAAATTAGACAAGTATTATTAACTATTACATACTTACTTTGAGAACTCGGCTTGACAATGAAGTTCTTCTATTACATACTTGCGTTGAGAGGCAAAATAACCTTACTCTCCACAAAACGTTTTTGCGATCTGATAAGAATTTAATCACCAGCAATTGCATTGTATACCTTTTATTATAAGTTATACAGATAGTTTGTGGTAATATGAATAAGGTATGATGGGGTTGACATATCTATGTAGATAAAAACCCCTCAAAATTAAAGAATAAAAAAAAAACTTACTCTAACTGAAATTGTAAAAATTAAATTGTAACTGAAACTTTAAAATTAAGCATTACAAACTGTCAGTCAAAACCTGTGAAATTGTAGATACCCTCATAAAAAAACAAGCTCTTAAAAATATTTGTGAAGAACTAAATTACTTAGGGAAACAGGGACAGCCGATCTTAAAAGCGGTTTAAACGGGTGCACGTGTGTCGAGAACAGCAGTTTTTGCTGTGGTGATTTATCGACTGGCAATTTGTCAATCCAATTCATGGTCAGCACTTTTAGGTAAAATGAAAAAATTAATCGCTGTATTTGTTGTGATAACTTTGTCGTTATAAACTAGATAATAAGAAAGTCAACAGT
>JAOCPS010366963.1:0-12459 GCA_025505425.1 Graphium colonna | reverse complement strand
ACGATACTTTGCTATCTGGGTGAGCGGATGACGGCTGCGGAAGACCGTATAAGGATACGTAGGGGAATCTTCCAGGGTGACTGTTTGAGCCAACTATGGTTTTGCCTCTCCTTGAATTCGCTTAGCACGTTGCTGGAGGAATCAGGGAGAGGATTTTAGCTTCGGAGAGGAGGGACAAAAGTGACCCACCTTTTCTACACGGATGACCTCAAGTTATTCGCTTCCAATCGCTCTCATCTGATAGAAATGTTAAAATCACTTCTGAGTTAAGCACTTCTATCGGAATGGAGTTGGGAACGGATAAATGTGCGGTTTTCCACGTGTAAAGAGGGAAGGTCACGCATACCGAGAGCATTGATACTTCAATGCCCGTCGACATAAGGACCCTTTCCGAGGCTGAAATATACCGGTACCTGGGTATGTCACAGAACATAGGTATCGACGAGATCGGCGTAAAACAATCAGTTCGCGATGTGTTTTTTGGACGCATGGCAAAGGTTTTTAATAGCCTTTTGTCAGGTGTAAATAAAGCACGTGCGTATAACGGTTAGGCTATGCCCGTCTTCGTATGTACTTTTGGCTTACTCAGGTGGACTCAAACCGAGCTGAATGCCCTAGACATAAAAGTCCGTACCATAATGACGTCACACGGAGTGCATCATCCGAGGTCTTCAGTGATGAGGCTGTACTTACCACGGAAGCATGGAAGGGGCTGTTTAAGTGCCCTCTCTATGCATAATCGTAAAGTGTGCAGCCTCCGTAAGTATTTCTTGACGAAATCGGATGAGGCATTCTATGCAGACGTCATTCAGAGTGACAAAGAATTGACCCCACTATCCTTAGCCAAAGAGCAATGATAACACCCGGCAGTACAAAGCGTCTTTGATCGAGAGACCGTATGGAAAGGGAAGGAGCTCCATGGGCGATTCTATAAGGCTCTTCACGAGCCTTTTGTAGACACCACCGCCTCAGTGAACTGGCTGCGTTTCGGTGGCCTCTTCGTAGAAACCGAGGGTTTGGCCCGTGCAATACAAGATCAGATTATTAAGACGAACAAATTTAGGAGATACATCCTGAAGGATGGCACCACCGACATACGAGTACATCGAGCATGTTGCCATCCTGGGGAGTCCCTTCGGCATGTTATCTCCGGTTGTTCGGCTCTTTCTAATACTGAGTACTTGCACAGGCACAAACTAGTGGCCAGAATCCTCCATCAGGAGCTCGTTCTGCAATACGGTCTCACGGAGTGAAGATTTCCGTATTATAAGTACTTGCCGAAAGCCGTGCTCGAAAATGACCGCGCCAGGCTTTATTGGGATCGACCCATCATCACGGACAGGACGATATTGGCGAACAAGCCTGATATCGTGTTGATAGACCGGGCATAACGATCCCATTTGGCGAGAACCTCGAGAAAGCCGAAACAGAAAAGGAACGTTAAGATTTGGACCTGGCTCACGAGATGACCGACATGTGGGGTCGGGTGTCGACAGAAATTATCCCTGTAGTCGTTTCTGCGAACGGGTTAATCCCAGTCAGTCTCTCGCAACATCTGAGGCGGCTGGGACTCCGCGACAATTAGCTTCTGGCTCAAATGCAAAAAGTCCGTCCGTCGGTTTCTCTCTCTTGCGTCCTAAACCTCGGGCGTCTGGTCTCCCCTGCCGAAGGCTACCGTCTGGCTGGGCTATATCTATTTATTTAAAGTTTAAACACTATAAAACATATATAACGTTTTATATGTGTTTTATTATTTATTCCATATACTCGTATATGTATTATATAATAATTTATCTTATTATGTATTTTAAATTAGTTTATTATTTATGTTAATAGGTCCCAGCCAGACGAGAAAAAATCTATTTATTTCCCACATAATAATAATAACCTTTATTTGTGAAAACATGGGTATTCAAAATAATGCAGGTGTTATGACAAGTGATTGAGGACTCACATGTTTTTACTCGGTAGAGCGTACAAATTTTAATTATTGGTATGTCAAATAATAATTCATCTAAATAAGATTCATTGACCAAAATTTTTCCTTAAATTCCTCATACTTCTGATTTAAAAAGTCCAGAGATTTCGATATTTCCGAATTTTGTTCGCGAATATCTATGATCATTGTTTGTAGTTCACATATTTTTTCTCTTGTGTCTCCATAAACGATGAAAGCATAGTTTTAATTTCTTACATAATAGATCGTATATAATTTTCGTCATCCTTCATAAATTTGCGTTTTTGACGTTCATTTTCGTTTGTATGTTGAAGCGGTTGTGTAGAGGACGCAATGAATGTGGCAGGTGCGGTTGTATAAATTTGTTGAATTACCAAAGAATCGAAAACGTACAATAAGCGACGTTGTCGGTCAGGATTTGAACCCTAAGCTGCTAAAACAACGACGCGTAACCAATAGATATAAACTGAGCTACACCGTTAGGTGCTCTGGGAGTTTATTCGCTCTCATTACACTGTTTGGAGTAAGCATGTGTTTTTTTAATACAACTAACAAGATGAATAGTTGTCTTACAAATTTCGATGATAAACGAGGACGGCTGCTGGTGTGAATTATTTTATACTTTAAAGGGCTTCAACATCGAAACTATTTTGTAGTGTTAGTACTGCATAGTATATTTCGGAGTGCACAAATTCCACTTCAAAGAAATGGCAGGATGGTTATAACATTGTGTTGTTTGATAGAAAAAAACCGTTATCAGTCTAACAAACTGACAACCAATCCGCCTAAGCCGTAACACATGTAAAATGATAAACCTAACTTTTTGATTAGATAAATCATTTTAAATTGAAGGTTATGCACCTAACCATCACTTAAATTATAAATCTGATTTTAGTTGTGTTGTTTTTTATAGCGATGGACTATAATTTTGAAGAGAAAGTTGCAGAGCTTAAAGGCAAAATAAAAAGTTTTCCCGATTTTCCCAAAGCAGGAATTTTATTTTGGTAAATGGAAAAAATATCGTTTTATATTGATAAAAATCTTTATCAGAAGAAAAAAAATTATTATTTCAGTTGACCGTTTGAAAATGATTTAATGTACTGTTTGTATAATAATCTGGTATTTTTATCGCTAATGACTGTAATATACTTAAATTAGTCTTTAAAAAATGGATTGAACTGAATTACAAATCGTTTTAAATGTTTTCCGTGCCACATAGACATCCATTAATAACAGTTTGACCAATTTACCTACCTTGAGTGATTATGGAGTAATAAGATGTTAGTAGTTTTTAGGGTTGCTTTGTGTAACAGAATAAGTTACTAATTCATTTATAATTTCATACAAGAAACTATTACAGCAAAATGGTGTAACTATGTGACATTCAGTATCACACACAGTTCAACCACAAACATTTTTATGCTCATTTCTATTATATATGAAATAAAATTAAACATCTTTGATCTGTTGAAGTGATTACAATTATTGATTAAAAAAATACTACCACTGTTTCTAAATGTGAAGCCACTAAATTGAGAAGATTGTTAATGAAACTCAGTAGGATCAACATGTTATTTTATATATGTATATAAAGGTTTATTTTTCAAAGTGTAGCCAAATTTTCATCGATGATACAGAATCGCGATTCTCAACTAATCTGATTTTTTTTAAATATTGTCACCTTTCTGCCAACAAAATCCTGATGCATAGTGAATGTGATAAATCATTGATACTGGTCCTTAATTCTTTCTTTCACACATAAATATCTGTTAAAAGAATACAGAGTATACATTTTCCATGAATCCATGACTGTTTAGATTTTTGATATGTGAATAAATCAGTTATTATGTGGAATTTTAAAAATCTTCCACTACATGATGTCATGTATGTTTAGAATTTAATGTAGCATTTTGAATACACTTAAAAAAATAACTCTGTATATTATTTTAATTATATATAAATGAAATTCTTTTATTGTACTTAAAAAACCTAGAGCTGGAAATTAATTACCAGGGTTTACTATCATTAAGATAATCACTAATATTTTAGTAACTTTTACCAAACAAACAAATGTCACATTGTGATCTAATATTGTGTTAATTTCAGGGACATTTTCTCAGCGATTTCCGATGGCTCCACTTGCAAGTTGTTGCAAAGTCTACTTGTACAAACAATAAAAACACATTTTCCACATGTTGAAGCTATAGTTGGTTTGGAAGCTAGAGGATTTCTGTTTTCATTTTCTTTGGCCACGGAACTTGGTGTGGGATGTCTGCCCGTTAGGAAGAAGGGAAAGCTGCCTGGCGACACAGAGGCTTATAAATATGATTTGGAATATGGATCTGTGGGTATATTTTTACTATATATCCTTAATATTAAAGAGAAGAAATTTTGTGTTTGGATGTATGTTACACTATGACAACATGGATAGATAGATTTGCACAAAGTTTGATATATTAAGTTTGCTAAAAACAACAATATAACAGAATTTTAACAAAACCAAAAAAAAAATACACAGGTGAAATTACACACAGCAGCTTTTAATTATAAATGTATATTTGTATTATGTTTATTTCCTTTTTAAATATTGGATTTACTTATATTTCTAGTTGTTCCTGTTTTAACCAACTTCAAAAAAGGAGGAAGGTTCTCAATTCTAATGTTTGTTTTTTTTATGGCTGTTCATGAATATCTCCACCATTTATGAATCGATTTTAAAAATTATATTTTCATCTTATAGGGTTTTCTTATTTCTACTAAGCTATTTTTCGTCTAAAAGGGACTTTTAGACAAAAAATAGTTTAGTAAAAATTTTGTTAATATAGATAGTTTTTGACACAGATTTTTAGGTAAGCAGATGGTTCATCTGATGTTAATTATGAGTCTTACTATCCATATTTAAATTACAGTAGATAATACTTTTAGGTACATAAAGGAAATTGTTAAGGCTGGGCTATTGCATTGTATAATATTGTTCAACTTATTTTTTTGGTATTTTCATAATTTACACTTTCCTCAAATTTTAAATACTTTTATTTTAATTGCAGCCACAAATTCTTTGATAAAAAATCCACACATCAACTACAATCTTTATTATCAATGATTTTTTAACACATGTTTTGGATCTACAGTACAATTTCTGCTATACTGCAAATCAATAAGTTTACAAAGACATTAAAACATTTTATTGTATTTTGTACCATAGCCAGTCCCTGTGGTTTCACCCGCATATTTCTTTTCATGTTTGCAACATTTTTAGCGTGGCCTTCCTCGATAAATGGACTATCCAACACTAAAAGAATTTTTCAAATCATAGTTACTCACATTACTGCATTTAACCAAACAAACAACAAGCAAACAAACTCGTCTGCTTTATAATATTAGTATAGATTTTTATTGTTCTATATTTCAGGATGTATTAGAAATCCAGAAGAACACAATCCGGCCCGGTCTACAATGTCTTATTGTCGATGATTTAATAGCGACTGGTGGATCAATAACTGCGGCAACTAAATTACTTCAAAATTGTGGAGCAAATGTTATAGGTTGTGTTGCTATTATGGAATTAACTTCATTGAAGGGAAGAAATAATATTCCAAGCGGAATACCTGTATGCTCATTGATAAAATATGACTAATATATTTTTACCCTATTAACATTGGTATACAAAACACCGTGTCAAATTCTTCATCAATATACCTTGAAAAAACTTTAATTATTGCTTCAATGATATTTTCACATAATTTTAAAAACAATGCCCATTTTTATTTGAAATACCGTACCAAGTTGCATCAAGTTAATACATTTTTTTTTACAGAATAGACTTATTATATTAACTCTTCTTACAGAAGTTGTTTTAGTAGAAAAACTTGGATTTCGGAGATATTTAATAAAATCGATTAATATAAAATAGTTTCTATTGCATTCTACATCTCTATTACTGATTGTAAAATTGTCATGTTTAGAAAGCAAATTTCATACTTTTATACTTTAACTTTAATTCCCTGCTCAAAAATCAAATTCATGGGCATACTGTCCTAAAAATCATGAAAAGAATTACTATATAATTTGAATCTTGATGCATGAGACTCTTTAGTACCGCTTTTGGGCATTGTTCTTTCTGAATTAAAAAAAAATAATGTCGTACATAGCATATAAAATGAAGGGCGATGTTGATTGTTACTTTTGTTGAAAACTTTGTATTTAAGAGTTTTTTTCTATATATAAAAGCTCAATAATTTTTTTTGACATATCTCATGGTTGTATATCATGAATATTTTGGTATGATAAAAAACCAAATACACTATTTATGCATTAAGCAATTTACTTAGTAATAATTACCAAATGATTGTGGCTATAATTTTTTTACTTTCTTTTAATATTATGCTTAATTTTAAAGCACAATAGATTATTTACGACTTTTCAAAAGGTGGCATTTTATATGAATATTATAAATAATTTATAACGAGAAGTTGTATACTAAACATTTGAATTTTCATAGTTATGGATCTGACCCAGTTTAAAATGTTTTATGTAAAGCAATATTTTTATGTATAAAAAAACCTTTAGTAGTGATTGCTGTTTTTATATAAAAGATTCAAAAACCCTAAAAATTTATTAATACTGTACTCAACCATAATGATATGTTTAATTACGAAATATTTGATATTTTAAAACTTTTGATTAATTATTATTGTAATTTTACACCCGACAAATGTTTGTTATGTAGTATTAATTTTGATATATTTTCTGTTAACAAAACATACATATCAGGTGGAGGAGTTAGAAATAACAATTCTTTACAATTATACAAACTGTTTTATATTCATAAGTATATTTTGATTTTTGTGACTTCATATAAAGACATTAATTAATTATGTAATATTTTATATTATAGTTTTCCAAGATATTGTTTCTGAAGCAATAAATTGAAACCTGTTTAATAATATTAATCTAAAATGGATTGTAATTTGAAATTGTTTAACACAATATTATAAAGTGTCTTTTATTATTTTGAAAATAACAACAAATTAATTTTCTTACCTTTTTACGGTATTATTATAGTAATTGAATATTTGTAATGCTTAAGGCTTCACCATTCCGAATTGACAATATTACTGTTTAATTTTTATTAATTATTATATATGATATGATAAATAAAACAATAAATACATTATTTTGTTATGAATCTATTTTATTTAATAAATAGAATCGTAACACATGACAAAAGATGAATGAAACCTCAACTGTAGATAAATACTAATATATTAAATACTTATCACTAAATATGGTAACAAGATTATTTTCATAGAAAATTATGAACTTTCGAGACACGATATTTTACTATTTTGATTTGAAAAACAAAGTAGCGATTATTCTGAAATTTTATGGAATCGTTTCGGTCTGATAAAGGAATTATTTATGTCAGATAAAAAACAAATTCTAAAATCGGTTCGTAAGTGACGGAAGTTCGCGCAAACTTATATAAAAAAACAAACATTTCAATTGAGAATACACTCGTATTTTAAGTCTGTCAAAAATAAGAATTACTTTTTTTTAGATTGGCTTTTCTGTAGATTGCGACGTATTCTCACTGTTAGCGCTTTTTAAATCTCTCTCTTTGTTTTCCTTAGGTATTGGCTTAACCGAAGTCTGTTTTTCTGTGGAATCAATCTTCAAGTCGGTAGCTAAAGAGATATCTCTAGGATGTCCTCCATTACTATAGTTTTTAGGGTCTTCTGATTCTCTTGCTTCTCTCGGGATTTTAGGTGATTGTTGTTTATCTTTTTCAGTGTCATGTTCGTTATTATTAATTTTACTTGTTTCTTCTTGATCCTCTTTGTTCCATACCGGAATTTCAACACGCTTTTGAGCATTATCATTGTGTTTAGCTAATTTATCATCGATTTTGAAAGATTTGTTTTCTAAATTAGTTTTTTTGTTATTAAGTTTTGTTTCTTCCTGCGGGTTTGTTTCAGATATTGTGGTTTTAATTTTCGCATAAGATTCTTTCTTTCTATCTTTGGATTCATCCAATGCGCTTGTGTCACGAGCTTGTCTTTCCTTATCCTCAACATTTTCTGTTTTTGGAGAATTTTCAGTATTTTTTGGCTCAGGTTGAGTAGAAGCTTTTTCACTACCTTGTGTTTTTGTAGGTTCGTTTGATTCATGTTCGCTTAAGGCAGGCTTTACTGTTCTTGATTGTGATATATCTTTCTTGTCATTGGGAAGTTTATCTATTTTGCCATTGTCCATTGTATCACGAGTATCTCTGTCCTTCTCTTCAGTTTGCGGGGAATCTGTTGCTGTACTCTTTAAATTTTCACCGGTGCTAGATTTATCTTCTGCGGGTTTAGAATTAATAAGTTGAGGGTCACTGCTAGACACGTTACTTTCTTGTGGGTTCTTTGGATTTATTTCTGGTTTCAAAGTGGTAGAGGAACTGCGGAGGACAGGAGGTAGTAATGACTCACTTATGCCCTTAGTTGTAACAACTTTTGTATCTCTGGTATGGCGTATGTTGGGGTCATCTGACTTTTCATTATCAGCATCTCTTGTTTCTGATTTGAGTGCCGGATTGGTTAAATTTTCTGTGGTACTTTCCGATGGTGTGGTGGCTTCAGTAACAACAGGGATTGTGCTACTCGATTGTTCCTTTCCTAATTGACTCGGTTGTGAGTAAATAAATTTGTCCCCTGTTTGTTTTGAGTCACTTATTTTCGGTAATGGAGTTGAAATTTTGTTATTTTCAGTCGAGGACGGAATTGATGAAGCATCATTGGCAGCTGTATTTCCAAATCTTCTTTGGAAGTGTCGGTTCCTGAATGCAGTATGTTGGTGCGGTTCGTTGTTGGCATGTTGAGACTTCACGGCACTGTCTTGGTCGTGCTGGTTTTCTAAGCTACTGGGATTATTAGAGCTAGATGTCTCGATGGTTCCAGATACTATATGTTCTTCATCATGTTTCTGCACTTGTTGACTATTTAAAGGATTAGTTTCAGAGGTTGCTTTGCTGTCCACTCCAACAGGTTTTTGAATGCTCCTTTCTTCTATCGGCTTGGTAACGTCACGCCTGTGACGTATATTTTTATTCTTGTCCTCAACGATAGGTAAGGCAGTGTTAACTTCGTGCTCCGGCGATTGCTTCGGGTCTGCACCAAATTGTGGATAGCTAATATGAGTATACAACTTATCCGTATCTAAGTTTGTTTTAGCATTTTTGTTGCTTTCGCCGCTGGTAAGGGATCCTTCTGTATGAATATTTTCTTCAGGTTTCAGATTTGTTGAAGGAATGCTTGTAATGGTTGATTTTGGCGTTTTATTAACTTCGTATATGTTGACTCTTGGATGATCAAAGTTATGTCCTTGTTGAAATTCTCTATTTACTGTTGGAAACTTTTGATCTGGTTGTTGAGAAATTGAAGTTGGCGTATGGGCTAAAGGTGCTTTAGATATTTCGGTTGTACTAGCTGAATCCGTAAGCGAAGGGGTGGTATTCTTAACTTCTTGAATTGACGTTTCTTTGTTTTCTGTATCACGATTTTGTCTTCGATTAACGTTTGCTTCGTTCGTTGGCAATGCTGCAGTAGTCGTAAGCTGTTTTTCCAAGTCAACCGATCTAGTTACACTCGCATTAGGAATTGCAGAACTGGATTGATCTTTATGTTTGTTTGTTTCGGTAGTTTCGCTGTTCTGTCCCATAGTTTTTAGTTGATCCTCCGCGACAGCATAGGCTTCTATGTGGAATTCATAACCACGTAATACAGTGGGGCTTTTGAGTTCTATAGTAACATTTCGCTGGCCTTCCCCACCTTCCACGATTTTGGCGTCACCATCCTTTTCTGCTCGCAAATCTGTGATCGCGATTTTGCTTATAACCTCAGTGTCGTTTGCCGTGATTGTAATGTTCTCCATCTGTCGCCATATTGCGGGGCCGGCGTGCTTGTTTTCGTCGTAGATTTTATGGCCAAAGTCATTCGAACCCACGATGATGTCGCGGGATCGAGCAACATTGACAACCGCCAGGAGTACCCAGATCTTAGCGCTCATCTTGCTCGGATAAGACTGTGCCGATTTTGAGAACACCCAGAGCTTTTATACGTAAACACTTAAGGAAAATATTTTGAATAAAATCACAGCGTCGCGAGTTGCCTTCGTAATATTTTTTATTGTCATGAATTAAAACTCTTCCTACAGGAAAATTGTGTGTCATTGAAATGAGCAAATGACTTATGTATTGTTGTTTCGATGGCATCTTTGGAGTTGCGTAAACGTTTATTTAAAAATAGAACTTGTTCTATTATAATCTGATTAAAAATGATTATTTTCAATAATTGTCGTCAATTTGTTAAATTCATATGGTTTGTCATGTGTATGAAGATAAGGACCGTGGGAAAACCTGCATATCTTAAAAACAATACCAAGAAAAATAAACGCTTTACGTTGCTACACGTTTGCCGATGCGCAAAAGGCGTGGTGTAGTCCTATTTACTTATTAAAAGATGTTCAAGGTTTTTGCGCATTTAGGTGCTCCCAATAGTTATAAACAATACAAGTGGGATGTTGTGGTCTGTGGGGGTAGTTATTATTTCAAAACAGGTGAACGTACGCCACCTTTTCCTTAATCAAGTGAAGAAGAGAATGGGAGTTTTAAAGTTTGTCCCTATATCGTGAAGTAGGTACACCTTACCCCAATCGACTTCAAAAAAATTATTTTTACAGAAAATAACAAAAACAGACTTCAAACGCCATAAAAGTGTTCTTTCGAAACATATCTTCTCCGTTATTTTCATTTTAAAAACAACTACTAATCACTCTAAAAAAAACTGTAGGTAAAAATGTACCCTATCAGACGAAAAAATAATTTTTAAAATCAGTTTATATGTGTATATACACGCACGTTTTTTTTTCTTTATGGAAAGGAAGACAAACGACCAGACGGTCCATCCGGAGAGTTGCGAGTGCGTTGTCAACCTGTGAGATTTAATAGGGTATATAGGATATAATAGATTCATTGGATAGGATGGGGTCGATTAAGGATTTGGAAGGAAAAGAAAAGGGTAGACATGACCATCCGGCACCCCCAAAAGTCATGCATACTTTATTTTATGCCGACTTTATAAAGGGCGGTGGTACTTCCCCGGGCGAGCACGGCCAAAGAAGTGCAGCAAAAGCTGTGAAAAGTTGTTATGCTCTACCACCTCTAAAGCACATTACAACTCACTCGCGACTCTCCGGATGTTGCGGGTGTCTATGGGCGACGGGATCGCTTATCATCATACGAACCGTCTGCTTGTTTGTTTTACTTTCCATAACAGAAACCCTTGTCCCAGGCACATCTAAAACTATTATTTTCAACTAGTTCACATTTTCCATTAATCGCGTGAGGTTGACATTTAGTTCAAAAACTTCCGCCGACCGCACGTGTTTTATCTTCAAAAACTAAAAAATACTGCTTTTTATCGCGACCTCAAAACTTATTAAAAATAGAGAAACGAAACGGGTTGAAGGTCAAATGTCGGACCTCTAAACAGCCGGGTTGGTAAACCAAAATGAAAATAAGCTCATAGAACTACCAGGCCTGAATTAATGAATGCATACAAAAATTTGTCAGTTTGTTGGTTTGTTTATACCCGATGCAGACATGAAACAACATTAAAAAAGTTGGTTTTAAAACGAAATGGTTTTTATATGTTTGTCGATTTCCGCTTAAGCTGTGACCCGATTTTGAAAATTATTTTTTTAAGAAAGTATGAACGACACAATGGACTGAAGATGTTTCGCTTATACTATTTATTAGTATGTCTACTTGATCGAATGTTTTTGATTCAGCCATTAACAGAATAGAATATACTTTATCGTATACACCAAGAAATACGAAATATATTACATATAAAATATGTTAAAGCATTTAATGTTTAAATATTAAAATGTATTTATTAATCGGTGGTTGTAACAATTTTTCTTCAAATAAGAAAAATATTTACAAAGCTATCGAACTAACTTAGCTACTATAGACTAGAATATAGAGCGGGGGCCGAGTGGGCCGAGCCCACCCCAGGATATTGGGTCACCGAATTGAAGCTCTACGCTGGGCACCTAAAAGACTTTACAGGGGACCAGCAGCCCCGGATTTACACTAGGAGCACTCAGGGCTAGTGCCCAGGTGGCAAAATTTCAGGGGTGGCAATTTATTATTAAATTACATACGCCCATTTTGAATACATATTTTTTTAAATAAAAAAATAATTTTGAAATTTGGTTAATAATTGGCAATAAAACGGTAAATAACAAAGTTATGTGCAATGAAACTTGTAACACCCTTTTTAAGCCGGTTAAAAAAACACTTTTTTTGGGATATTTATATTGCCCAGGGGCGGCACTAAGCCTTAATTCAGTCCTGGGGAACAAGACTCTCCTAAAGATATAAATAAAGTCCTCCTGACCGAAATTACGGCCACGGCGGCCAATCTAATCTGAGATTAGCCAACTGCGCAGGAGAT
>JAOCPS010366853.1:0-12460 GCA_025505425.1 Graphium colonna | reverse complement strand
TGTGTCCATGGGCGACGGGATCACTTACCATCAGGTGAACCGTCTGCTCGTTTGTCTTCCTTTCGATAAAAAAAAAAAATATTTGAAACAAATTGTGAATGGTAACAACACAAGAAAAAAAACTCATTATATCAAAATGTGCCGTTGCATTGCAGGATACATATTACGAGGTCGTGGTGCAGATTGCCAGCGATGACACAGATAAACTAGAAGATGCGCTGATTAATACCAAACTGATAGATTGGAGCCAATCAGTGGAAGTGCCCTTCGCACCTAAACACGTTATGGACTGCGTCAAAAGAGTAATTTGCCATAAAAATCTGAAAATAGAGCACATAACTACCACTGAAACATTTGTTCTTGATAAAAACCACTGTCAGTTTGAGGACGTCAGGTAATTTTCCTTATGAACGCACAGACGCGTATATCATTAAATGTCTTTTATCTTATTTGTACAGCATTACTACATTTTCCTCTAATATTACCTTAACAATTGTGATATCTGAATAAGGTATTTAGATTATAATGATAGGCTATCACACATGCATTACTATGATTAACAACATTGACATGTCACAGGTAGAAATAGTGTGAAAGTATAAGTTTTGTAATCAAAAACAATATTGTGTGGCAGAATTTCGCTCTGATTGCTCTTTTTTGCGAATTGAAAGCATGGATTGAATTTAAGAATTTTTCACGTTTAAATAAATTCCTACGACTTCTTCGCTTTTTAAATTATACTGTACTCTGTCATAATTATACAGTAAAAAAAAGTTTTTTTTTCTGTCAAAGATAAGGTTAAATTTTAAAATCAAAACAGTTCTTTTCCAAAATGATGATCATTATTATTAGAGCCGCTTTGATGATCATACCGTTTTAAACATTTGGTAAAAATATTTTTATGTTATAATAAGTTAAACCATATGTTTAATATTTGCATATATAGTAAATGTAAGTCATTTGTTCAATGATCTAAAATATTTTTAGGCATTTACCCAGATTTCTTATACGTGTGGGTGATTGACGTAATTCACAAACGTTTACATATGTTTCAGACACCATTCATATAATGGTTAAAAAAAATAAGGTGAATACATATAATTTTAGTATTTTTCAAAATACCATTATATTTTTTTATGGAAATGATGACTAACGAGAAGACGATTCACTTGATGTATATCGATCCCGTCGCGCATAGACACACGTGACATCCGGAAAGTCGCGAGTGCGTTGTCAGCCTTGGAAGTGGGATATAGCACTTTTATTAGGTACGGTCGGGATTAAAGATTTGGAGGAAAATAATTGGGAGAATAAGACGGCAGTGTTTATAAGGCAACCTAAAAGTCACGCATACTTTATTTTACGCCGACTTTTTGAAGGATAGAAAGATATCAAAGTCTCTCTATCGCCTTATAAATTAATAAAAATATTATTGAATTGATAAAACTATCATACCAATTGATATTACAAATATTATGTAATTATTACAAATGATCAATGTGTATTTTGTTGGTGAAGTAAATAAATAAATACAAATATTACAAGTAAATTCAAAGAGATTTGCACGGATAGATGATTTGAATCCTTAACTAGTTTATGACCTAAAAATTAGGAGTATATTTATAAAAAATAAATTGCTTCTAACTCCATACATATTGCTTGTTATTCTTTTCTTCTTAACAAAAAATGCTTATATAAGATCTGAGTTACAAGTTACAAGTTCGTTTTAATTTGTTTTAAAATACTCGTACACAATTATGCAAACTATCTGTAGGTCATACAAGTAATTGCTTCGTGTGAGAATCAAACCGACGACTAACGACGCCGCAGCCAACGAATTAGCAACTGAGCCTCAAACTTGAGTTCGATCTGTGACAATTTTTTTGTCTCTTTCTAAAGGATTTGGAAAACTATATTTTATTCGATAAACGTCTATAGAACCTGCACCTTTATTGAAGATAGTAGACAATGTTTTTCTCCGCCCCTTCGATTTATAGGTTTCTTGGTCTTTATTTAGAAGGTGACGCATTACACAAACTCAATCTTTGTAAGGAGGCTAACGAAACACAGAGTTATACCCTACATTCCGTTAGAGTACTTACGTGGATAACCACTAAGAGCATTGACTACACTTCATTCTTTTTTGACCTCTTATCATTTTAATACCCATATTCGGTCAGTAACAAAAACCTTTGCACCACGCAAAACGTTGTTTGTGCATTCTCGAATTTCGGCTTCATCATTCCTATTCTGATTTTCACATCTATTGTAGTTTTATATTGTCTTCCTTTACTCAGACTTTCATTGGGCTAAACTAAAGCAATTTAAATTAAATCATTATTTAAAGTTATAATCTTTTTTTAATGTTTTAGGCTTCCACCAGAATTAAGTTTTAAGCAGATGTCCCTAGAATATGTCGACTTAGTGAACTCCACTTGGCCCCATCGGTATCCAGGTTCAAAATGGTACTTCGAGCTATTGACACGAGCTAATTTGGGATATGGCTTATTTAAAGAAAACGCTCTAATCGCCTGGGTATTTGTCAAAGAAATGGGTGCCTTAGGACACCTGTACACGTTGGAAGAGCACAGAAGGAAGGGCTACGGAGAATTGGTCCTGAAGTTGATATCAAACATCTTATTGAAACAAGGAAAATATGTGGTTGCCTTCTGTGTGGAGGGTAACGCAAGCGCCTTCAAACTGTACAAAAAATTAGGATTTGAACGCACTGACGAAATAGATTGGTGCACGATGACGTCAACTTAAAAAACGCAACTAAATAAACTAGATACGTATTCCCTGTGGTGGTATATGCATTTCATTCATCGAGCACTGCCAATTACCAAACAAGAGATGGTGGAGTGATATCTATGGTAAAAAAAAGTGATATCCGTTCTACTTCGATTTAGGCCTTTAATATTACATTTTATATATGTAATTAAATGACTAGTTACAGATAAAATGTCATTTTTAATTATAATACTATTTAAGCACTTGCTCAACATTTGACGTAATAGTAGTTCGCTTTTATAAACACAAACTTTTTTTTCGAAACGATTTTATAAAGAAAAATATTGTGCAAAGCCTATTTATCTTTATACGATATATTATTACAAAGTAAGTATTACAAATGAAGTTATATTTAGATCGATTAATAAATTATCTCGCATTAATCTTCTATTTATTTTACACATCATGGATATTTAAACTAATTGTATTACATTTTATAGGTCTACATTTTTAAAGGACTAGTGATTAGATGCAGAATCCTATCCTCCATCCATTTTCAGTAAATCTTATATCCGTGACCTTATAAGGCAAAAATAAAATTAAGGTAAAAACCAAAAAAGGAGAACATCAGACTTCGTCATGATTGTAGAAAGCACCGGATACACTGCACTGTTTCGGACGTGACATTTATTTTTATTACTTTACAAAACAGATAATTTCCGACTAAATTTACAAGAATGTAGTTAACAAATGCAACTGGTTAAATAACTTTTAAACCCCAGGGTTATATAGCGGATGAAAGTTGCCAGCAGTTGAAGCTTTATTAATTTAGGCGTAATAATTAAAACGCCGCGCAATCTGAACAGATGAAGTCTAGCCGCGGTTAGTTGCTGAAAATTTTAATTAAGTTCCACGGCTCGGTGGCAATTTGGAACAGCTCCACTAATATTGTCAACGTAATATTGTTTGTTTGTATATTTGCTAGACTTGTATGTTTTAATATAGCTTTATTACTAAGAGATAGTAGACAATTTACCGGGTTACAGAATCACCTTCAATGTTCAAGGACGTGATATGTAGAATCCGATTTCCGAGCTGGTAGTGGCTTATAATGAACGAATCTCTAGGTAAAACCTATGTAGGACATTTCATAAGAGCGCGCAAGCGCCTATGTGTATAAAAATATTTTGATTTGATTTGATTTGATCATATATGAAGAATAAAATTATTTTTAAAAATAAATATTGATTTACCACTGAGTAAGCATAATCTAAAGTAAAAAAAAATTACGCAATTCATGTTCATCCTAGCGATAACGGCGTGGCTGGAGTGGTGAGACGCTTATAACCTACGCCGTGTAGGCGCCGCGCTGTAACGTTACACTTCGTTCATTTATTTGAAAATTGGGGCTAAAACTAAGCCATTAATTTTATTACATAAATATGATGGCAATCTAGTACCGAGTACGTTCCTTTAATATCGTTGGTGGTTCACCAATCACCTGTATAACATAGAGTCCTCAGGCGGGTTGACCGGTGAGGTACGACACACAGATTAAGTATATAAAATATACATGGCCAGTGACTTTTTAACAAATTATTAAATGATACTATTTTATCTAGAAAAAGCAATCTCTCCGAAGGATAATAAATAACTTCTAGTCAATCAATCACAATGAGCCCTATATATTATCTACATAAATAAATAAATTATAACATGCAAATAATAGAAAATAATTATAGAGAAAGATATCTCAAAATATATGCAGAATAAAATTAATTCGTAAAATATACGAAAATGTGAACGAAGCCACGTGCACTAACTAGTATGCTTATAATTATGTTTTGGATAAATGTGATACGGAAATATTATAAATTTTAATCTCCAATGCTGAAATATTAAATTCCAGCTAGCGTAAATTTGTGTTTCACCAGAAATATAGTCTGTAAACTGCTTTATTTTTTTTTTTTCAAAATAATACGTTGCTATCAATTAGTGTCCAAAAAAAAATCATAAATTAAAAACCTTACAGGAATAAATAGGTATAACTTTGAAAGTTAAACTGAATGATTGGTTACCCATTTATTTTTAGTTGAAGTATAATATTATTAAAATCAAATATTCAGGTATTTTAAAACATTTAACGTAATATTAAGGAGGTAAGGCCAGGCTAGTAAGTAGTTCAGCTAGTAAACATTGTTACTTTATTGCTTACGTCTTTACGCTACGCTACTTTACTCTACGATTAGAAAATTATTTTATAAAATTATTATGTTTATTCGATTTTTATAATTTCTTGCACAATGTTCTTGCCAACCGTCTGAGATCCATAATAAAAGAGATTTTTCCCTTTTATCATGGTTCTCATAGAAAGTTGTGTTATCAGTTGTCAAATTTCGGATAGGACAATATCTGCCAGGTCATATATATGATAATAATATTATTTCGTGAAGCAGAAATTTTCGAAAACTAGTCCAACGTTGCAAAAAATACTTTACGATAATAAAAATAGTGATTTTACACACTGCGCGTGGTATTGTGTGTATTTATACAAATCACTTTGACATGAAAATAAACATCTATGATTGGATTTCTATAAAAAATATTACCAGAATTAACATGTTTGACATTGCTAAAATTCCAAGATCGACAGACTTGACATTAATCTTAAAGTTTGAATGAAGTCCTGATTCCTGTCATAGTGGAAACTCGTTGCTGTCTTATAATTACCAATCTTTAGACATATAATTACCAAAGCGCCCGTGCCCGAAGAAATAGCACGCTCAAATGGAGGTGCGCCGGGCATGTCTCCATGACGTCACAAATGGGCCTAGGAGTCGGGACGTGTTGGAGTGCAGGCCTCGTTAAGGCAAACGTAGTGTAGGGCGACGTGTGGACTGACGAAAAGTGAAGGGTAGCGTATTGATGCGGGCTGCCCAGGACCGGGATAGTTTGCGTTCAATAGAGAAGGCAGTTTTCGTTCAGCTGTGGACGGCAATAGGCTGACAACAACGACGATGACCCGTCCGGGTATCGGTATAACTCTATAAGTGAGTTGTCACTGCATCCAGACTTCAAAAGCCGGCGGGTAAAAAAGGCTGCAACTACACGCTTAAAAGCATATTGATGGTTCGATATCCTCTTACGATCCGTATCCACTGCGTACAGTATGCAGTGAATATCGTAAGAGGATTTTAGGTCTACAGCGTCACATGCTTAGTCTTTTCAAAGGCTTTAGATAGAGGGTATAGGCATAGGGTATAATTAGCCACGCGGCCCAAGTGTAAAATAAGGAACTTCACATATGTTAAATATATTTTATTACTTTTCCGATATGCGAGTTCCTTTGCAATTTTCTTTACTGCGCGCCGTGCGATACTCGGTAAAACCCATTAACGATATTTATAATAAAAATAACGAAAGAAGAGCACTGGGTACTCAATTAACATTATAATTGTGTAATAAAATTAGACCAAATTTTCTAAGAAATAAATGAAGCCTGAATAGGATGCCGGCAACGAATGTATAACCAGTTGGCGCATTTTACGAACCTAAGAAGCTGCCCGCGCATAGTCCGCTAGGATGCCCATGCATTTCGTAATTAATTATTCAACTCTTGATTAAGTTTACTCAGACGTCAATTAATATCATATATGATAAATATAACCAATAACCACATATAACGTCCTGTATATTGTAAGCACACGTTAAAATCAACACTTAAAATGTTACTTAAGAAATTTACAATTTTATTGATGTCGACACCGGAGATTGATATCGGATTCGCCCAGGGTACACAAAATTAAAAACAAGCACACTCTCTCTTTACTTCCATAGCCCCAGAAGTGAGCCGAAAGTAAATTATTTTTATATGTTATAGTTGAAAAAGTTAACAATCGAAAATATTACAACTGCTCATTAGGCTGTCTTGCAACTTTATTTTTCTTGCATTTACGAGTCTATGGCAAACATAACATAACAAAACCAATAACTCTAGAAGTTATATGAATACTTCAGCTCATTATAAATGTCAATATTGATAGCTTCATTTCCACGTTCACTGCATCCCATACTAATTACACAATAGCACACGAAAGGTGCTGTCATTGAACCATTCGAGGAGACCCACACGTATTGCGTACAAAGGCCCTTGTTTGTTATTATAACTCGAATTCTGATGAAGTCAGTAAGTTGACATTAATTAATATAAAAAATAGAAGGAACGCAATATTGGTTAATGGTTTTGTTTTTTTTTTTTGTATTGACAAAAGTTAACAAATATTTACCATTGTAGCAACACAGATATTAATATAGTCCTGCTGGCCTTTATGTAAATAGGTCGTCAAAAATTAAACTAATGGTTTACAGTTTTGTCATCTTTTACAGCTTGGTATTTGACAGTGCCTTAATATTTTTCTATATTGTTTTGAAACGAAGTTTCTTCTGGGGCGTTGCGGAGAGGTAACGTAGCCAGCAAAAAACGTCCGTAACGTAAGATTCGTTGTATCTAAAGTCTATGGATGATGGCTATACAGTGTCTTATGTATAGTCTACGGGAGATGACTATTTATTTATTTATATAATAATATATTTACTTTTTTTTTATTTAAAAATTTATTCAGGGATTTATTTATTTATTATTTATTTTTGTTTTTTGTTATTTTTTACTTGTTTGTTGTTTTTCTTAATTTTTATTTGGTTGGTCAAATTTGTGTACATATACAATGGGAACTTTGACCTCACAAATATTCCACGCTTTCGCCCAGAATCAAAAGTAAACGATCAATAACTAAACGTCACCGTTCGTAACTAAACGTACCAAGTTCGGTATAAGCAAACAAACAATATTAAGTAATTTAGCTCAAATCGGGAAATAGAAAAAGTTAGATGAGTGCTAAAGCGTTTGGAAGCTTGTTTGATGTTTTCTCGCCACAAATCTGATCCATTTTTTAATCGAATAATCACTTGATAAGAAATGGATTCAATATGACAATCGCAAGCGTTTAGCCTAGTGTTTAATCAAGAATGAATCTCCAAAACATACTCCTTCATCAAAAGAAGTTGATGGTCAGTGTTTGGTGGACTGGTGCAGGTGTCATTTTCATTACGAGTTCATGACACTTAGCTCATCGATCACAGCAAGAATATAGTGTATAGTGTAAACAAATTTCATACTTGACGACCTGATATAAAAATGACTGACCCCCCTCATATTTATATCGTAATTTAAATTTTATTCTCAATAATAATGGAGTCTATTATTAACACCCACCTCCTCAACTCTTCTTCACCAGATCAATGACCGACAATATGGTTTTCACAAACATCGATCAGCTACTGTGACCTACTGGTCTACCTAACCCATCGATTGACAAAAGCAATTGAGAGCAAGGGGGAGGCCATCAAACTACAATCTACAACCTACAATCAAACTACATTCTTGATAGGGTGTAGCACAAAGCGCTTCTTCCAAGGTCACATCTTACGGGTTATGTGTGAAATTATACAACTGGACAGCCAGCGCCTTCGAAACATGAAGGTTGTTATCGACGGTGCATGCTCCGACGCAAAGATTGAGAAATGCTTGTGTCCCGCAGGGCTGCGCGGTATCACCCACATCGTTCCTTCTGCATACCAATTATTTGTTGCGCATTAGCAACATTTATTGTTATGCAAATGGTAGAGTATACCAAAAGATACCTTCTTTTCCAGCCGAGAAAATATTTCTCAGGGCCGTGTTATCGGGACGAACTTGTGTTAAAAATCAAGACTTTGCTTAGCAAAATCTCTGATCGGGGACTATTAAATTTAGTTCAATTTAACGCACAGAAAACACACGTTTTCGCGTTCACCACTAAAAAAAACCCTTTGTCGTGTCTCCTCACATTGAAAACAGTCGATTGGAATGCTGAGCGTCGACATATCGAGTGATATGGAATACTGTTCTCATCCTAGGATGGTGCACCCATTTAGCAGCTTCTTTCATTTGAACGCATCCAACGTCGAACTACTCAAATCGTCGACGATCCAGTTCTTTCGGCTTAAGACGGTCTCTTAGGCTGTTTTATCGCAAGTACCTCAGAAGAGTGTTTAGAGGAATTGTCCAGAATAATACCTACTGCTGAGTTTGTGTTTTGTTGCACCGTGCAACGCGACATACCATCAACTACCATCGTCACTACCTTGATAGTTGGCAGTCCACCACTGTGCGATTTCACCGATATTTTCTGCCGTGCATGATACTTTTGTGGAATCAACTGTCGCTATCGGTATTTCCAGACCGATACGATATAGGCCCCGACCAATCATACTAATACTTTAAATATTATATATGCACAAACTTACATTTGCAATAGGAGGTATTTTTAGCGACAATCATGTACTCAGGTTAGGTTTTTGTTTCAACAACAGAGTAGATTTAAAATTCAAATTACACTCAATATCAATTGAATTCGCATATGAGTGTCATTAAAGTTGGGACTGTGCCGTTAAATATTTATGCATTTATTTTTATCATTCTACCTTTATATTAACCTCTAATAGAAGCCTTCATAACCAAATCAATAAATCTGTGTATAACAATTATTTAAACATTAGAATCGACAAAAAATGAAAAAAAATTAGAAAATTTGTTAGAGAACCTCCTAGAGACGTACAGATAAAGACTACATTTCCATAACTAGTAATAGTTTTGTCTTACTGTCTGTATATTTGTTTCTCAATTAAGGGAATTTGAATTGAGTGAATTAATGCAAAAATTATTAACAACAATATTTTCTACATTAGCGTATAGAATATTTTTATCCTGTTTCGCCATTTTTTTTTTACTAGAATATGTGTATTCTTCATACAATGTTGAAAGTTGACGTAATCGCATAGGCGTATAGCTCTAATGTGAAAACAACTTCATAAGTTAAACAGACATTTTATAAAAAAATCATATACTACATTACTGTAAACTACTAACACAATTTTGAGTGTCAACAATCGCCGTTCATTAATGATGATCAAACGTTACTTGATTTTGAAGAATACAACGTCCATGGTTTTCCACTTTGTGAACGTATTGCTCTTTTAGATCTCTAATACAGATCAGATCCGAAATAATTGTCAAGAAAATAGGCAACGTATTTCAGCGTAACGCTGTCGTTCTGGTTACAGCCAATTAGCTTTAGCTTCCTCTAAGGGCTCGTTAACCACTCCCTAGCACACTGAAGGCGATTACGCAAGGACAACGACATTACGTCTAATGCATTTCTAATGTAATTATCAATAGGTGGGTCAGTTGCAATAGCTATCAACACAGACAATGGCTTTTCTTACCACTGTTCGCATGGCAATCAAAATGAGGCGATTTGACAAACGCATTACACACAGTCTTATTTAATAAGCCCATTTACTAATAATTGGCATAGTTCATATTGCATACTTTCATTGATTTTGTTACTGTACAACAGGTTTATTTTTACAACCGACTTCAGACGCCTTAAAAGTGTACTTTCGAAACATATATTATCCATTATTTTGATTTAAAAAGCAAACTGCTGAACCGATTTTTGTAAAAAAAAAATACGGAACCTTTACGGAAAAATACCCAATCATTTAAAAAAAGGACTTTTAAAATCGGTTTATAAATGGCGGAGATACGCGTAAACATACATAAAAATAGAAACACCAGAATTAAGAACCCTTCTCCTTAAAATAAGTCGATTAAAAATGACAAAAGCAACTGTCCAATTTGTTATGGACTACTTTGTACCGAAGCCTATAGTTATTTCTTAATATAAGGTTCAATGAGTGATCTGGTCTTAGTTCCAATCCGGTAATACACCAATCCGGTAATATTCCAATCCGGTAATAGACGCAGAGTGACGGCCCGAGCCGAGGTTTCCTCTGGGAGCCCTCCACACTCTTAAACGAGGTTTAGACCAGGCGTCCTAAGTGCCGGCCACCTCAAGTCCTTCGGATCTGCAGAAGCCCTCTGGCCAGCAGTGATGATGCCCGCGACAAAAAAAAACAAAAAAAACTGGTCTTAGTGGGGTACACTGAATTTATAAGAAATGAAAGATACTGGCGGCAGATTATATTAAAATAACAATTTGTTATTTTTTGAAGTATGTCCCCTAGCAATCAGTGCTTTTTCACATTTATTCGAACCATTCAGTAAAGCAGCCTTCACAGATTTCAATTGTTTTTCTTCATCCAAATGTTGCTTGGAAGAGATTGCTTTAAGTAATAAGGCCGCCCTTTGAACAACGTAATCTTTTTTCTTTATTTTTCTTGGTTTGTGCAATAAAGGATGTTCTATTCTATTCTAAAGCAGCAATTACAATCTGAAGTAGACCTTGTCAAAATTGTCAATATCTGGGCGTCCATGGCGGCTTCTGAGTCTTCTTACCGCTGACTACATAATATCTTTAATTCTAGAGAATGTAAAAAACATTTTACGTCAAGGTTGTACAGAGGATATGTCATCAATTCTATGTTTTCTTTGTCCAAAAATTATTTTGTTTTACGAGCCGTGTGGGAGCTCGTATAGTGAAGTTCGGTCATCATCTCTGCTAAACAAATGGCGTTGTTTTTTTTTATGTCAAGGACGACAAACGAGCAGACGGTTAACCTGATGGTAAGCGATCCCGTCGCCCATAGACAAACGCAACAACCGGAGAGTTGCGAGTGCGTTGTCAACCTAGGAGATCGAATATAATAGGTTTATTGGATAGGATGGGGTCAGGATTAAGCATTTGGAGAGGATAGGAATAGGAAAAGAAAAATGTAAACATGGCCATCCGGCATCCCCAAAAGTCATGCATATTTTATTTTATACCAACTTTATAAAGGGTGGTGGTACTTCCCCGACCGAGCACTGCCGTAGAAGTGCAGAAAAAGCTGTGAAAAGTTGTTATGCTTTACCACCTCTAAACGTACGTACCAATCAGTGCTAACCGTTCGTCGCTCTTGTATAAGAATGGTCCATAAATGTCGTTTTTTAAGCTAATAAACCATTTTCTTGGACACGCTACAAGAAGGAGCGAATTTCGTTGGCTTGATCTCGTCTTTCAAAACCCAAACTGCCAATTGATTCTTTCTTTCAGGCAGTGAAAAACCGTGGATTCATTCCTACAAATAAAAGAAAGATGCAGCAGCAAATATCGTCATTTAGTGCTTCTATATCATATAGAAATAACCTCAATGAAATAAATTCACCTTTTTTTTATTATGGATCTCATCATTATTGTAACTGGCCAGCGCGAATATAAAAAAGAAGGTTTATTTTCAAAAATTTCAGTGTACCCTAACATATGGAATAACTTATATGGAAACACGGGATATAAAATTGGGTATACTAATACGCATCCGCTTTTTTATTATTTATTCTTATTATTTAATTATTCTTAAAGAGAGAGACAAACAAATATAAGTAGCGATAACAGCTCGTTATCACGTTTTAGATCGTACTTTTTAAAAATCACAGTTTTTTAACCCGCAAGTTACATTCAAAAAGTAACATTAGATTTTCAAGTTTGTCAGTTTCGATCGACTAAAATATGAAACTTATAATAATCGTAAATGGCTACTACAGAACAGGTTTGCCTAATGTAAAAACATAAAACGTATGTTGATTTCCTGTGTTCTTTGTAAGAAATGTATATATAATGTATTTATTTATTGAACGAATCACAACCACCTAGATCACCTTCAACAGATCTACCAAAAAATCCTCATGATG
>JAOCPS010366742.1:0-12460 GCA_025505425.1 Graphium colonna | reverse complement strand
GAATAACTTGCTAGGCGTTTGTATGATAACTATTAATCCAATTAGATTCAGTTTTAAGTAGGCTTATTCAGAGTACCCAAGTCCCACAATAACATTAGAATTTTTTAAACCCAAAAATATTTATTCTTCTAAATGTATTACAGAAATAAATCACGATAATAATAACGCAAATTTTATAACTTAAACGTATATATCTACGAAATTAACTATCTTTCATAAGACTTATCCGACAGTGAAATTATATTGAAACCATGAGAAAAATGGTTTTTAAAACCGTGTGACATCATCACAAGAAATAAAATAGAAACGTTGGCACTTTCATATATCATATGGTGTCTGTTTACATCAGCTATAATTAAAAGAGATTCTTTGGGTGTTGTCCAAAATTTTCCATGCAAATAAGCTGCCTTCTTACCATTTTTTTTAATTAGAAGATGAATATTTTCATAGGCCGTCTGGTAAGGCAAGACGTGACGCGGCACATGGTGACTGTGATACATAATGTTACTCGCGACATGGACCAGATCTCGTGCTATGCTGACAATGGCTACGGTACACCCATGCAGGCATCCAGAAAGATCAACATCTCACGTGAGTAAAACGCTTAAATTTTTTTGTCATTATTCTACGACTAACTTACACCACTTTTCATTTAAAAGCAACCCTTTGACAAGCCGAGTAACCATATAGAAAAATGAAAATTAAAAAAAATCGTATATTCATTATAAAGTATTTTATGATGTAAGCCCATCTTCTTTCAAAGTGAACAAAAATATTTCGAAAGCTGTTTTAAAAATATCTAAACACATTAAACCAACATATCTAACTGTGCGTTTTTTAGACGTACCAACTATTCAGGCCTCTGGAATAACAATGGCCGCAGCTGGAGATTCCGTCATATTGGAATGTCGTGTAGAAGCTTTGCCTAAGCCCACAATCGCCTTCTGGAGAGACCCGAACGGAAGAACTCCTGTCATTGATGGACCAAACTACTCTATTCAGTTAATAGCTGATCCAGAGGTAGGTCAATATAAAAAAAACCTGAATTACTTCGTTCACTGTACTACTACTACTATTTTACAAGCAGTCAATCCAGTATAAGTTCCTAACAAATAAAAAAAAAATATTTTTAAGGTTTCCTCACTATTGTACATGTTAATTGAAATTATTGCAGTGATAGTTTGTCACAGTTTATATGACAACTTTTAGAAAAACGACCAAGTACATTTTTATAAGATCTCGGGCCCATCCGTCTTTGGGCCGCGTGGTGGAATATGCCCATACCCTCTTTTTAGAGGAGGCCTTTGCCCATCATTAGGACAATTTAAAAATTATCTGTTGTCTAACTTTTTTTTAACTTCATACAACCAATAAGAAAATAAACCATAAAAAATATCCAATAATTGAAAATTTATTAAACTATTTCATGTCATTCGTCGTTTTGAGGGAGACTAAACTGCTTATTGAGATTTCTTTATTTTATATTTAAAAACTAATATTAGTAACAACTGAACAAAGAAATCCTTTTGTAAATACTATATGTCATAAATCGAAAAAAATATTTCTACAAATGAATTGCTTGCAAGTAAAACACAGGACATTAATGAAAATTGACAATACTCATATTCGTAAATTCTTTTTTCTTCTAGGATCATACTAAATACACAATGCGGCTAATAATAAAGAAGATATCCGAAGCGGACGAAGCTGATTACTTTTGCCACGCTGAAAATGCCTTTGGAAAGACTTTAAGGCCCGTTTCCGTAAGGCTACGACCAACTACACCGCATCACAATGTTACTGAATGTTGTACTCAAGTGAGTAGCAGACCTTAAAAACTTTATTAGTATCACCGTAAAATAAATTTACATTGTATTTCGTACAGATGTGTATAAAATAAACCATTTTACAGATGAATGTTTCATCGGCCTGTATCGATGCATGCAGCTTCCATCTAGATATGGATAATATAATGGATCGTCCCGAGTGCATGGACGACTTTGAGAAACTTATGAAGTGCGCAGCCGATGGATCAGGTAATTTTTATAGATGTTAGATGAGCATTGTGATAAAAATAATAATATTTGTATCACAAAGATAAATGTCATTTCGGTAAAATGTATTTCCAAGTCTTGGAAGAATTGGAAAGAATAAGACTTTCAACTTCGAAGGTCTTTCAATTATATGATTATTACGGCTAATAATTATAAAATAACATATTAAAATTCAATTCATGAAAGCAATTTTTATGTTTATATTGGCCATCGGCCATTAAATACGGAACTGAAAATTATGTCTTCAGCAGGCTATGAATGTATTGTTATTTCGTAGTTAGTATTACGGTAATGCGGGCCCTTCCCCTGATTACCTTAAATCTTCTTCCTTGTTTCGGATGGGTACGTCAAATGTCAATCTCCCATACCTTGATCCTGATGCTTAATGGGACGGTCTATGAACGCAAAGAACTGTGACGTTTACTGAGATGTCACAAATAACTTATTTTAATGGATAACCCTAATAGAGCCGGGAGGGTTTTAGGCTGAATATGTTTAGCAATTAAAGCAATCACATATTTAATTTTTATTTATTTATTTAGTAACTAATACAATATTATAATAATTAAAATATTAATATACAACTTCATGCATTACACCTCCGTAAAATGATACTCTTATAATTATTTTGTTTTGTATTCTAAAGAATTTTGATTTTTTCAGTTCGAATTGGTTAAAAATTGCCTTTATTTAGAAATTCGGACAACACACATATATATCACAATATGTCATAACTGCTTATATATCTACTTATATACTTGTGCTTCTTATACCTGTGATAAATTAGCCATCATGGCCAAAGTTTAGGTGTGTAGATACCATATTGAACGCATTACAATCGAATATCTCGATTAGATCATCGCGCATGCTGTGCATCGTGGGGAGTGCCACGCACCTGTCTCGAGCTGTGCCGAGGGGGGCCGGTGTCACGCACTTGCGCGCTGCAACACGCGCGTCGTGCACTTGCCTGCTTCAGAGATGCTGGAGCACGGTTGCCAGGTCCACCACGCAGTTTGCGAGCCCACGCTGCGCCAACACCACATGCAGTACTACTAAGGTTTAATTTTTAATGCATTTTGTGTCTTACGTGTGAAAATGGTTATTTATAAATAACAAAGGTTAGCAAGCGAACAGACGGTTGCAAAAATAGGAATTTGGATAGAATAGACTTATTGCCACAAAGAATATTAAGTGTTTATAAAGAAAAGGAGCGAAAAAAGGGAGAAGGATTCCGGCAACCTAAGAAATCATATATACTATACTTTATGCTTATGTTTGTTAGAGCTTTTATGATTTGTGATGCAAAGTAAATGTTTTAAATATCGATTATTTCAATAAAATTATGTACATCATTCTACAAGGTAAGTTTGCACTTACAATAATTATTATATTCTTTTAATAAAGTTGGGAGCCACCGTTGAAGAATCCACAAACGGTGTACCTGTACCGAGTGTTTTGGCGTGCATATGGAGCAAAAGTACCGGAGAAGCTTGATACAAGCGAGACGAGCGTAGTCCTCACCGGTTTGAGGGATGACGTGCGTTATGAATGCGTGGTAAAGGCAGCTAATGATATCGGTAAGAACTTAAATTTCTCAATGAGATTAAATTTTTAACACATTAAAAAAAAAGGGGGAAGGTTATCAATTCGAATGTTTATATGTTCTCTTTGTGTATTTAATTATTTTTATGAACCGAATTTAAAAATTCTTTTTTCATCTTATAGGATGTTTTTCCTGAATAGTCTCATAAAATTTTCAGGAAAATCGGTTCAGTGGTTATTCTTTTAAAACAAAATAACAAAATTGGTTTTCTGTATTTTTGCGCTTCATTTATCAATCAATTTCAAAAATTATTTTTTTATATGATAGAGCATTCTTCATAGTCTCAAAAACTTGGCTTATTAGTTTTAAAAAAAATAATAATTACAACATTAAAGATCTGATTTCATTTTATCTGATAGAGTACACTTCCACAATGGTCCTTATTTTTTTTATAGAAATCGGATTAGTAGTTTATTTTTAAAATCAAAATAACGGAGAAGATATGTTTCGAAAGTACACTTTTAAGGCCGTTGAAGTCGGTTTTCCTATTTTTTTGTGAAAATAAACTTGTTAATTATTCGTATCGAAATACAATTAAATTTCAAGCATCTACATTTACGAAATCCATATTAAACTAAAGTAAAAACGTTAATCAGGGACATCATCGCTTAGCGCGCCAATCCTGTTCACGACGGCCGGCCAAGAGGTAAATGCGGCCGCAGCACCAGTAAGTGGGGGAGCGGCGTCCGCAGTTGGCGGGGCCGTCGCCTGCATACTGCTTACTGTGATATTGTTAGCTGGTGGACTGTATTACCGCCACCGGAAGGTAAGATTAAAAAATGCTGCTAGAAGTTCTATGACTTTTATTGTGAAAGCGTTTCACGTACATGATTCCACAAACACATCGGCCTAGATCCGAAACAATTATCTCCAGGCGTCACAGATAATTGTTCCTTGTGGGACTCGAACCTCCAATCCGCGATGCTAAAACCAAGAAGTCATCAAGTTTGTAATGATAAAGAGGTTTCGTGCATTTTAACAAAAACAACAGGTGGTTAACAAAAGAAGGAACATGGCTTTTCAGCCTCATGCATATTGAGAATAACGATATATAAAAGATTAACAACAATTTTTCCGTCTGTGTTCAGGTCTGCGAGTGAGAAGTTTGTATGGATTTGAACAGTAATTTGCGGTTATTCTTTTGAATGATGTCTGCTCGTTTGTCTTCCTTTCCATATAAAAAAAAAAACGTATCGCATCCAATTGTCCTAAGCTTGACTGTCAATGTATTTCTTAGCAATGCGCCCATGTCGTTCCATTAGATGTGTAGTGCTTTTGTGTGTACGTCGGGAGTAAATAAGAAATATTTCAGGTCAGCAAAGCTAACTTGCTGATGTGGACGGGGAATAAAATTCGCAGTTTAACTCGCATTTTTATGACGCTTTATTCGTAGTTTGGGAGACGATGGGAGGTCGACCTTCGCTCATCTGATAACCAGATGAGGCGCATTTTTTCAAATTTTATTGTTTTATAAATACGACTATGGCATCTCTCGATTCAAAAAGTGTTTATAACTTTAGTTGTTAAACTAATTTGAATCAATTTTAGTGCATTGTTTACAGGCAAGCAGTTTTATAGTGTATGTGCTATGTTAGTGAAATATATAAGAATTACGTGTTAAGAATTTTCTCCTTTACGATAGTAGATATGTTTAAATGCAAGCGTACATCTACAAAGACAGAAACAAAACGCATCGAAACATCTATTGTGACGTAGATGAGATCGTAATTCTTGCAAGTATTTCAATTCACTAAAACTTTTTAGAGGCGCGTTAAAACTCAAATATGGTTGACGGCAGACCCGTATCCAGGCGGGAAGGAGGTCGGACGACATTCCCAACCCACGTGCGCGGATCATCAATCAGCATCCAGTTTATCCGTCTCGTTAGGAGGCACGCGCTACTTGGCCCTCTGTGCCAACGACCACGCAACATGGAAGCCGACGTTTAACATGTATTAACGCGGTTTTATTTGCCTCACGTTCATATGTGCAACAGTGAAGAATTCTTAGAGATGTTTAAGTTATATTGTGGCGGAGTAAGCGATGCACCCAAAGTCGAAGTGAATACTTTTATTCAGCACCATTCGCGTGTTGCTAAATGATTTTGGCGAACATATCCAGTTCCGTTATTATTGGTCTCTTTACGGTAAAAACATTAAGTAAGATTATGAAGAAACACAATTTTACTTAATATTTACAGGTTTGAGGCGAAGAAGTAAGCGCTGAAGTTTGGTGGTACTTCCTTAGTTGGACTGGCTGATTGGTGCAACATGAGCTGTATGGACGGTCACCAGGACTACAGTTAATTGAAATCGCACGAAATAATCTAAGTATAAGATCAATACCTGCTGCTAAGTTCGGTCATAGTACGTTGCGACAAACCACCCAATACCATCGACACCAACTTGTAGGTGGCCAATCCTCTACTGTGCATTTCCGCCGTCACTTCCTGTCAATACGAATTAAGGACTGCCATCAGGTGATCACTTGCCATCAGGTAAGCGGTTCGCCCTTTTGCCTCCGTCTCTATAAAAAAAAGATTTACTACATCAAACGTATAAAATAAATTATTATACAATATTTGCATTGTAAAGTCAGCGTATGCCACAGTATCATTAAAAAAAATATGGTTTTGGTTTGGTTACGTACATCTACTTAGTGTATTAAACAATTACAGGCCTTGTGTGTTTCCTTTTTGATTACTTTGTTTGCTTCTATTTTCTAACAACTACTTTGAACTCCTTTCCTTAATAAGATTTATTCTTATATAAATCCATAATTTATTTGGTATACGTCCAGATTTGCCTGCTTTTTTATTTCATACTATATACCGTCAAATATTCCACGCATGAACCAACGATGTAGTTTTTCGTAAATATTCCATACAATATTCACTTATAATATTTTCATGTAATCTAGATCTAATATAGGAAACCTTTGAGGCCACCTCACTGCCTCACCACCGAATACCGACCACGTGCTCAAGATTTCCATTAAAGATGCTTTAGTGAAACATATAGGATATGAGCTGAGCCGGGACCTAAGAACACGTAAGCATCCTTAGGAGGAGCGACGTCTAGTAAATTAATTTTGTCTATTGGTAAACAGTTTACCGATATATATATACAAAATATAATTTTATTATATACCAATAGTCGGACAACGAAATAGATTTTCTTAGGGTTCGATCACCTGACGTAATTAAAATTAATGTGTAAATTTATTTTGTCTTTTTCCCCATTATTAATGAGAATCCATAGTATGTCCTGCGTAAAAATATTTGTTGCTGTTATGAAAAAATATTTTAAATAACTATCAAGATAAACCTTACATGGTGACGCCATCTTGGTTGTAGGAAGATATTCATGAGAAGATGCATGAATTAGTATTAAATATTATATATTTATTAATAATTTATTCATTTATTATTATAGACTCTAACACTCGGCGAACACTAATACTTTTACACAAAAAAAGGGCAAGTAATTTTGTTATAGTGAGATTAACGCTGACATATTTATTTTTAAATACAAAAGATAACCTTGACAACAGAGGAATTTTAATATTACGAACTAGGTACACAGTTGAATGCACAGAATGTCTATTTCTGTTGTCGCTTTAACAACAAATAAATATAATACATAATTAAATTAAAAATTAAAGGCGGTCCCCATAAGTGACATCGAAAAAATTGCCAGGAATCTTTCGTGTGTCGTATTTGGTCGAATTTCTTAATTATAAATATGTCTTTTTATAGAATGAAACTAAACAAGCCACACCTATCGATATAAACAAGACATTCGGCAGGCACCTGAGCATTCTATTAGCGAACTAAGCACAATATCCGCACATCCCTTCGAGATTCCTCCCGCGTCCCGCATTCCTGCATCCGCAACCGAATCGCTCCATACATTGCGGACGTTTCACTAATCACGAGCGTGATTAGCGTGTCACTACAGGCGTGCTTCGGATAGTTTCCGTTTGCGGGACTTGACCAGGCGTCTGGTTAGAGAGATGCCTCACGTTATCGTTTGTTTGTTGCAATGTCTTCGACCTAAACAAATTTGCTCTTTACGAATCTTTACTCCTTTACCCTCGATTCTTACAGAAATTCCTGGACTATATTAGTTTTAAAAATGATATTGCAATATTTACAAAGCATTTTAAAGTTGCGGAAAGTAAATATACCTTTTACCTAATTTCAACCCTTAATAGCTACTTATTAAGTGATTTTCTTTTGTTGAAAATGGTTAATCTTTCAAAAAATGTCAAATTTACACATTGCTTACTAGAGTACCATTTTTTACCTTTATATAAAACTTAAAAATTTTAATTACAAAATGTCTTTTACTTTGGGAACTCCGTTTTACGGGAACATTTTAACATTTTTTCGTTAGTCAAATGTAAATAATGCTCCTGTTAAATAGCATCTCTCGACAAAAGAGCTATCCCTCAGGGTATTATTATATTAACGTTTCCAATGTCTACATTATGGATCCCGCTTATGATGTTACTATAATTTTATAGTAATGTAACATAACAGATACGGTACATATAGGTTATACATTAAAAACGAGATGAAAGAAACTAAACGTAAATAAAAGTTATTTACTCCTCGGCATATCAGGAGTCAGGGAAAAAAGAAATGCTCCAGGGTTGCCCTATTACTTGAAATTTTAAAAAGATATATTCTTTTCATTTTCAAACGATAACGTGTGTAACCAGACGTATTCTGATGTAATCCTGATCGTATTATAATTAGATAGTATCAGTTAGAGCAATTCCTCCAGTTGTGCTGCATCCATTACTTTTTCAAGTTGCGACAGATCGTCAATGTTGGGGTCTGAGCGATACTTTGAATTCACAGCGTGGGATTGCACACGGGAGACGAGGCCCATTTTAGAATTCGCGTTTTAATGCTTAAATACTTCCGAAAGATAGACTGAAATTAAAATAAAGGATGAATGTACTGCCGCGTCATGGTTTAAACACCAACCAAGAGCGTGTCGGTCACGCACATGGAAGGGTTCCGTAGCCATTCGATGGTCCATCCGACCGCTTGACAAAATAAATACAGAAAATTTTGCGGTTGACTCCATACGTTTTCTTAGGACGACTGCAAATGTATGAGTTTGTCAAGTTATATAAAAATAACTACGTACGATATTGAGCCCGCTATAATTTTCCTTTAAGTTATTTACTAATAGGTATATATCACATTTTTTTTTCAGAATTAATGTAATAATATTTCTAAAGTTGAGAGGGGGAGGGGGGCGCTCTAATTTTAACTTTGTATTAAGATATCTTAAGAGAAGATATCTTAAGACTGGGGGTTTGATCCACATGGTTTCTAACAAGTTTTATATAGTACCACCCACGTAGTAGACTACGGAACCCTAATAACCGACTGGAACAGGAAAAGGTAACCAACTTTTTTATTGAATTTTACCGGATATTCCAAGAAATCGTTAATATTCGTGATTGCGTCTACATCATACATTATGGATCCCGCTTATGATGTTACTATAATCTACTAATATATAGTTAATGGTAATTATGGTTACTATAATCTAATAAGACTAATCTTTATGAAATTTGTAAAAAGGAAAACAATTCTATACGTTAAAAAATTCCGTTAAAACTTAAAAATCAATATTCTCAAAGTAGGTGATAATATAAAACATATATAATATAAACATAGGTATATTTAAATAATTTTGAGGCTATGCTTGGTTAAGAAACTAGTTTAAAATATCATCTTATGGCTAACGCGTTAGCACAGTGCAATAACATTTCTTTTTTCTCATTATTATCTCGTACAGACCTGTTGTCAGTTTGTCCATTGAGCGAAATAGTTTCAATCATATATTTGTATCATTAGTTATGTTTACACGCTAAAATGTAAGATATTTCGTGTAATGCAAAACTTGAGTGTAAGTTTGGACTATTATCGCCATATAATTTAGTGTCTCAAAATCTTCATTACTATAGTGATATATGGAATATATATGAAGCACAAAGGTTCGATTGACGTGGTCCCAGGTTCTTCCAATCCTTTCTGTGCGGAGCTGAGACGTGGACACTGAAGGTGCGAGACCGTCACAAAATCGACGCGCTGGAAATGTGGTGGTAAAGATGCATGCTACGTATCCCATGGACCTCACACCGAACCAACGTCTCGATCTTAAAAGAGCTAAGCATTTGGAAGAGAATATCGTCGTCTGTGCAAATGCGAATCCTCGAGTTCTTCAATCGTATCACCCGTAACGAGGACTCTATGGAACGATTGGTGGTGTAAGGATAAGTCGAGGGCAAAGATTTCGTGGGTGCTGTCCAACACGCTGGACAGACCTTATTTAGTCGGTAAATTTGACTCTTGAAGCTCAAAGTGATGGATTTCCAACACAGCGTTAAACAAATCTAGCGCTGAACCTTTTTACACAATCCTATCTAACGCAATGATAATTTTTATTTTCAAGCCATCTTATCATCAATTGTAACTCCGTAACTTACTAATGAAAACAATAACATTATGATACCCCAGGAACTCGAACGAGAGGCCTGCCGTTTACGAAGTATGAACATGCTAAGCCCTGGATGTCAATTGCTTTCCTCTTAGTACACTACTGAAAGTTTCACGTGTTATTTGTAATGCAGTTTCATATTATATTATTCAGAAAATCAATGAACTTGAAAAGCTCCAATTTACACACTCGTCGGACATTAAGGGCCTACAATCGTGTACACGAAATACAAAATTCTCAAAACTGTCACTCGTGCTTCATGAAAGTCGATTCGGAGCCTAGTTAAGTCCTCAGAGATGACCCTCTCGAACTTTGATCTTATACCGTAATTTCGCCTTTCAAATAAACAATAATTTGCCCTGAGCCGTTTAAAATATGCGAAGGCCGGTCATCAAGCGTTAGAAGTAGAGGAGCCATGAATAAGTTAAAAAGTCCGGTCCAATCGCCCCCTCGGGGGTCGGACCGAATTAATTCGGAATAACCATGACTTCGACTATGAGATACGATTTAATATACGGCCTTTATCTAGTGCGCAGTAAACACTGTGCTTAATCTATTTTTATTGGAGCAATATATACAATAAAATTATTTAATAAAGTTTTACTTTGGTGGCATAAGTAGGAGTTGAGTTAAAAATAAAATATGTCACTCTCAGTTATCCTTGCAACGTCACAAATATTTTGTATATAACCTCAAATTGGCGATCATTTTAAAGTTACTTGTACTCCTCCCCTTTCTAGCCTTATTCTCACTAGACTAGTGGTTGGCTTCTAATTCAACCAAATTTTACTTAATTGTTCGTGAAAAAATTTTTTCAGTTATTATTATTTTAAAACTCGGTTCATAATTTGCGGAGAAAATCCGGTCACAAACATACAAACAAAAACACAACATGCAGTCGAATTGTATAACGGCACCGGATTACGTCTCCCTTGTCCAGTTAAAAAACTCGACTTCATAACACCAACAAAAACGTGAGAGCAGTTCTCACGTTGTCACATTGTTTGCTACACTTCGTAATGCACTTTTCCTGTATGTTATGACGCTGGTTGTAAAACCGCACAAATGCTTTCCTTTTCGTTTCTACATTTCCAAAGTAGTCTGTATCTAACGGTTTATCTACCTGTCAACATTACTGTTTGAAACCAAACTTTTTTTCTTACCGATCGAGCGAAGACAAAACATTAGGCATGGGCCAGTTCAGTGATTTTTCACTTGCTATCCGTTATATAACGTTCTCGTTGTAGGCAACGATAACGTTATATAACCGATAGCAAGTGAAAAAACAGTAAAACGGCCCATGCCTACTGCCAACTACATAAGCTAACGAAAAATATGTCGACGATTAAAAGACAAAATGACTTACAAACCAACGACCGTTTTACAGTAGAGCAATTTATAGTTTAAAAAAGTTGTACTTTCAAGTTATTTTTTTTATGTAAAGGAAGACAAACGAGCAGGCGGTTCATCTGATGTTAAGTAGCGACGGAATCGCCCATCGACACACGCAACATTCAGGGAGTTGCGAGTGCGTTGTCAACCTGGGAAATTGGATAGAATAGGTTTATTGGATCGGATGGGTCGGGATTAAGGATTTGGATAGGAGTAGGAAAAGAAAAAGGTAGACATGGCCATCCGGCATCCTTAACAGTCGTGCATACTTTATTTTTGGTAGATACCAAAAAGAACTTAAAAGTATATGTATCAGGGTATTTTATAGCTCTCATCGATCAATAATTCGCCTGCTGTACAATTTTTTTTCAATTTTAAATTGCCAAATGGTTTGTCAGTCACTTTGCCTTTTAACCATCGATATAATGTAATATTAAAAAAGGTGCTTAATATATTTTATTTAAATTAACAACTTGAAATGGAAATTTTAGTAAAGTCCTATTTGATTTCATTTACTCATCGACTAATCAACTAGCATAGTGACCAGTATCAAAAAATAATACATGTTTCTCAGTAAAATGTAATAAACCTTGACATTTTAAATAATTTGATGACAAAAATGGAATATGAGTAATATTCTAAAAACCGACCAAGAGCGTGTCGGCACGCACATAAAAGGGTTCCGTAGCCATCCAATGGTTCGTCCGACCGCTTGACAAAATAAATACCCCCAAATTTCATTTGGCTCAATACATTTTGTTGACTACTGTAAGCACATTAGTTTGTCGAGCTGTGTAAAATTAACTATATATGAAACCGTGTCCGCCATATTTTTCATTTAAAGTATTCACTTAGAGGTATATAACATTTTTTTTCAGAATTGTTGT
>JAOCPS010366633.1:0-12460 GCA_025505425.1 Graphium colonna | reverse complement strand
TATTAAATATCCAGATGATATACATCCATTATAAATAATTTTCCTTACTTTGATTATATTTGCAAAATAAATTTAGGTTTATAATATTTCAAACTAAAGGCTTCTAGCGTAAAATAATTTATAATGTTACGTGCGAAAATATGGATCAATATTAATTTAAGTTTTAGTATTAGTTAAGTAGTATTTTATTATTGTAATAAAATTATGATAATTATTTTTAAAAAGGTTGCATTTGGTAACAAGAGGGCTTATTCTTTTTCGTCCAAAAGTTAATTATAACTATTCAGCTAGGCCATTTGAAACCCATTAATAAGCAAAAAAATATCCAGAGAAATGAAAATTCATTTAGTGGCGTATAATAAAACACGAAGACCGAAATTAATATAATCGAAAACTGTAAAGTCTACGGTTGCGCTTACGGTTCTAAAGAAGCTACTCAAGTGGTTGGAAAGGTATAACGTGGTCTCGTCCATTTCACGGTCTATATTAAAAACAAAAGTGGCTATTTCGAATAGAATATTTCTTATTTTTGCTGAGACTTTAATAGATATAAATTAAGAAATGTACATTACTTTATAAAAAATGTACATTTATTTTATACAATTTTTATTTTATTTATTGAACACCAACATAATGAACACTAATACAACACAAATGAACACCAGAATTATTGTTATTTTGTAAGTGCCACTACAATTATAGGTATCGACAGCATGCAAATTAATAAAAATATTGTAACAGCTTGACACGTAATTGTTCTATAGTTAGGATAACAAAAATATTATGTAGCTAGAAGTAATAAAATTAAAAAAAAATCTATAAAATAAAAATAAAAATAATTGAAAAACTTCTAAAACATTTGTAGTCAATTTCGATAATTTCAATTGTAAAAATTAATAATTTACAGAGTAATCACTTAATTTATTGTTGTTTGTCTTTTTTTGTGCAGCCGCAGGCAATATAGTGCACAATAATAAAAATTACAGGACCACAATTTCCTTGAGATTTAATAGATCGCATAGATCTTCCAAACATTACTAAATAATTAATAAGCATCATTTCAGGCCAACAGAAACAATCAATCAATATCAACATATATTTTTTTCTGTACCCTTTCCAATCTTTTTATGTAGATGCCGTACATTGGATTCCATGCCACGCAACAATATTCTAAAATGCTGCGTACAAAAGCGTTATATAACAATATCTTGACTTAAGGATCTTTGAAGTCTTTAGTATTGCGCAAAACAAAACCAAGATTTTTGAAACCCCTGGAGCAAATAGTTTCAATGCGGAGATTGAACCGCAACTTGGCATCGAAAAACACCGCCAAGTCTTTTATGTGGTTTACTTTAGACAATTCGCGGTTGTTGATAGAATATTTAATATCGGCTTTTGATTTTTTTCTAGAGAATCGCATTACCGAGTACTTTGTAGCGTTCAAGTCCATTTTGTTTGAGACACACCAAGCAGTGAGACGGCTTAAGTTTTCTTGAAGTGTAATTGAGTCTTGCAAGGTATCGACGACTCGAAAGAACTTCAAGTCGTCGGCAAACAAGTAATAGTTAACATTTAGAAAACAATCTCAAATATCATTTATGAAGATGTTGAAAAATAAGGGACCAAGATGACAACCCTGTGACACACCGGAGTCTACGAAAAATGGGTCTGAGGAGTGGCCGTTGGTTACAACTATGGAATTACGACACGACAAGTATGACTCGCACCATGCTAGTAAAGGAACACCGATTTCAAGAGAATGAAGTTTACTTATAAGTAGCTGATTATTAACTCGATCAAACGCTTTACTACAGTCTGTGACTACGTCAACAGATGAGCGACAGTCTACGATCGTGCAAATATCGTTAGTGAATGATACCAGATTGGACGCCGTGGATCTGTTTCTCATAAAACCTTGATGGCTGTCGATCAAATTTTTAAAATGCCATTAAAATAGAGGATATACCAGTTGTTCAAAAACTTTCGCAATGACTGGAAGGATTAATATCGGTCTGTAATTCTGAACATCACCCTTATTGCCATTTTTAAATAAAGGGACAACCAGGACCGTCTTGCAGTTAGGAAAGATGCCAGTGTTTAAAGACTTATTGTAGATTATGCACAGAGGTTTTGCCAAAAGAGAAGCGCATTTCTTTATGAATATGGAACACAGTCCATCTGATCCAGCACCTTTGTGTGAATCGAGTCTTTTTAAAACCTTCAAAATATAATCGTATTTAAATTTAATTGAATTCAAATAGTTGTATGTCGATTTAATTGAAATTTTGGTGATTGGGGAGAAGTTCAGATTAGGATTGTCGCGTTTATACATAGCTGAGAAATGATCTGCGAACAGATTACATATATCTTTGCCATTGGAAGCGTTGGTAGTATTATGTGACATAACAGCTGGATAATTGTCAGTTCTTCTTTTTTTGTTCCTTATAAAAGACCAAAAAAGTTTGGGATTTGAACGCAGATTTTCTTCAAGTCCAGCAATGTACTTTTTATAGCACAGTGTCATTAACTGTGCAGACCGTTTTTTAGCTAGGTCAAGACACATTTTGTCGAGAGGATTGTTATTAAACTTGCGAATTTTATTTTGGTACTTATGTTTCTCGCGCAATATACTAATTAAGTTTTGAGAAAACCAAATGGGATACTTTCTAGACTTGGGGACAGATTTGGGAACGTGTTTTTCGATGGTATTGCGAATACATTCATAAAATTTATCAGTCATATCATGGACTGTTTTACAGGACAGAAATAAGTCATTCCAACAGATGCCACCAAGATCTGTCGAAATCTTTACGTAATCAGCCTTATAAAGTAATATCGAGGTGAATTGTTACAGATAAGATTTTTGTTGTAATCTACTGACACGAAGAATTTTAAGGGTGGATGTAACGGGTCTATAATGAAAAGAGGGCTACCGGTAGCACTGAGATTGGATAAATTAATATTGCTCAGCACTAAATCAAGAATTTTTCCTTTATTATTTTTTACAAAGTTGAACTGTTTTAAATTGTTAAGATTGGCAAAGTCTAGGAGACGAGCATTATATTTACTGCTATTTACTCCGGCGTTCAAAGTATTATTTACGGTGTTAGAAAAGTTCCAGTTAATAGATCCTAGATTGTAATCGCCCACGAATAAGACATTTTCGATATTATTTTGGTCTAGTACTCTACTGGAGTTATTTAGAAACTCATCTAAAATATGTTTCTGTATAGGAGGAGGAAGATAGGCAGCACACAAGTGAAATATTAATACTACCTATGTTACTGGTATACTCCAATGCTACCCAGAGGTCTTCACACTTGGACTCGAAAACCTGAACCCGCGTAGATTTGAAACGTTTGGAGATAGCTATAAGTACACCACCGCCATTTTTCCTTTCATGAAATCCGCTGGTTTTCCTATTGCGCCTGTAGACAGAATAGCGGCAGTCAAGTACTTCTGAATCGAAAACACTGCTGTTCAGCCAAATTTCGCTTAAAATTATAACGTCATGATTGTTGCACACAAGATTATTAAAAAAATCAATGGTTTTAGATCGTAAGCCTCGTACGTTTTGATAATAAATACTTAACATGAAAAAAAAAGAACTTAAGCAACTATTAATAAAACAAATAAAAGTTATATAAAATTAACACACTAGGTTTTTTAAAACATCAGCGTCTTTCACAAAAATGAATCCTGAGAGGTCTGATTTTCTTACAAAAACTTTACCGTCACGCACCCAAACAAATTTGTAGCTTAATTCTCGGGCTTTTGCCCTGGCCGCGGCATACAGTGACTTTATTTCAGGGGTGAGATGCTCGGAAACAAACACTGGGCTCTTCTTTCCCCACCAAAACCTAGGTGACTAGTACTTAATTTGTTTTCCTTGTTGATCCTATTAAACTTTATAACACCAGCTAAGAAGTTATCCCGCAGTCGACGAGGGTTAAATTTTACAAGGATCGAACGTGGCCTGGGACTGTTGGTATTAAGCTTAGCTATGCGGTTGCAATACTGCAGGTCGAAATCCGTTATTGGGCACTTAATTGTGTTGGCGAGCTGATGTACTACGGTATTTAGGTTTTAGTTTTTGTGCTCAGGCACGCACTGTATCTCTAAGTTATTAGTACTAGACAATTGTTCCAGTAGATTTCTACGATGATTCAAGGTTTTTGCAGTGTACTGTAATTGTTCGTTGTCTTTTATAAGCTTCACAATTTCGGCCTTTTGTAATTCACACTTGCTAGTAATCTTAGACTGTTCCACGGTGAAGAAAGTAAAAGATTGTTCTAAGTCGTATAATTTCGTCTTTATCTCCTTAACCTCAGTGTTAAATTTACGATCAAGTTCTTCCCTTATAATTTCTCGTATAACTTCCACTGATAGGCAAACACAAGAACGAGAATTGCTACGCGGGGCAGATCGCAACGTGACGTTATGATATTCCGGATGTAATGCAGTAGGACGATCAACGTGCTTTGCGGTCGTGGCTGTTAAAGAAGGGCGAATCGGTGTGTTCGAATTGTCACCTCGTTTGGGCTCTCATACCCAAGATTCCTTAAAATCTTTGGTAAAACTTTGAAAGTCTTCTTTTTTGTAGTTCATACAAGTATAATGGTATTTTTCGAAACACCGGCAGCAGCTTAAGAGCGATATTCCTTTAATATTATTGGGACAGCCAGCGCATTTTTGAGCATTCATTATTAAGCGAGTATGGAATTGGACACAATCATATTTTAATGCTCTATCTGTTCACAACTAATCTTGTTAAATTTTTTGTTTAAACAATTTGAAATAACTTCAGTAACTTTGTTGTGCACAATTTCGAGATAACATTAAAGAACGTACAAAAAGTGCAAGTATGTCGGATGGGGTTCGGACTCTCGCACCTCAATTATTAACTTCGGTTAAAAGTCTGCTTGCAACTGCGCTGTTGAACTCGTTGCGTAAATGCCGAAAAACTGCTTTTATATAGGCGAGATTGATTATTATAAAAGTAATGACGGTGTTTAACTTGATATTTTGAGACTACCGTCTTAAAATTTTCACGAAACTCAGTTTATTCACTTTCTTCCAACAAAGGTGTTTCTTCGGTATTTGAGATTAACTTTTAAGTTGTCGCACTGCACTTATAATCATAACTTTTAAATATAACTGAGCCTTATGAGCGTTCAAAACACTGTTTATTCGTAGTTAGATTTAGCCGTAATTGCTGGCTAAACGTTCGAAATTCTTATTATACACACTCTCACAGGCTAAATGCACTTATATTTAACAGTAAATGTACTTCTCAAGTTACTAAAACGTATTGTTTAATTTTAATTGGAAATTTATTTACGGAGACTTTGTTACACGTCAAGTTGTCACCCTAATTTTTTTTATTCATGCATAATCTCAAAGTATGCAATCTCCGTAATTACTTCTTGGCGAAATCGGATGAGGTATTCTACGCAGACGTCATTCAGGGAACAAAGGACTGACCCCTCCATCCTTAGCCAACAAGCAATGGCCGGACCACAAAGCGTCTTCGACCTAGAGACCGTATGGAAAGGAGAGGAGCTCCATTGGCGGTTCTAGAAAGCACTTCACGAGCCCTTTGTAGATACCACCGCCTCTCTGGACTGGCCACGTTTCGGTGACCTCTTTGGAGAAACTCAGGGTTTTGCCTGTGCAATACAAGATCAAGTTATAAAGACCAACAACTATAGAAGATAAATTCTGAAAGATGGCCGTTGACATTTGTCGAGCCTGTTGCCATCCTGGGGAATCACTTCGGCATATCATCTCCGGTTGTTCGGCGCTTTCTAACTCGTAGTAATTACACAGGCACCTAGTAGCCAGAATTCTCCATCAGGAGCTCGCTCTAAAATACGGTCTCACAGAACGAAGATTGCCGTATTACAAGTATACGCCGGAAACCGTGCTCGATATGGACTGCGCCAGACTCTATTGGGACAGGCCCATCATCACGGACAGGACGATACTGGCGAACAAGCCTGATATCGTGTTAATGGATTGGGCACTGTCAAGGGTATTTTTAGTCAACATAATGATCCAATTTGATGAGAAACTCGTGAAAGCTGAAACGGAAAAGAAACGGAAATATCTGGACCTGGCTCACGAGGTGATCGACATGTGAAATGTCGGTCACAATTTATCCCTGTAGTCGTATCTGCGAACGGGTTAATCCCAGCCTCACAACATCTGAAGCAGCTGGGACTCCGCGACGGTAAACTTCTGGCTCAAATGCAGAAAGCAGTGCTAATCGTCCGCTGGTTTCTTTCTCTTGTGCCCTAACCCTCAGCCGTCTGGTCTCCCCTGCCGAGGACTACCGTCTGGCTGGGCTATATCTATTAATTTTAAGTTTATATATACGTATTATATGTGTTTTATTATTTATTCTATTTATATGTATTATATATTAATTTATCTTATTATGTTTATTAAATTAGTTTATTATTTATGTTAATACGTCCCATCCAGACGAGAAAAAATATATTATCTTCCACATAATAATAATAGCTTATTTAATCGATCCAGCACAAAAGTAAATCAATATAAAACAATATTCATGTATGAAGAAAAACGTAACAAATAAATATTTAAAAAAATAAAATGGTCTATACAAAAAAATGCAGTTATGTATAAAACTATCATACAGTGTAAAAAAATATAAAACGCTAAAAGCATATGTTGAAAATAAAAAAATAAATATAAAATAAGAAGAGAAAATATAAACCAAAACGTATAAATAAAAAAGAATGTGTATATTCATACATATTGCTAGTATAACATGCCTATTCCAAAATGTACAACGATGCTGGATCAATTAGGTCCCAGCTCAGCATCATGTTGACATAAGCCAACGCTGGTATTCAGCAGGCACCTAAATACTAATAACTTCCCTATGTTGTCTATAATACAAGTATAAAACGCAATCTCCTTTACTTTCCTCTGATGAATATGAAAAAAAGAAAACGGTGGTAGAACCAGCAGTAGCTTTTGCTGCTGCTGAGGGCACGGTTCGAACCGGGTAAGTACCACGACCTCACAGGACACACGCGTGAAATAGGAGCTTCTCCTTTGAGAGCTCCTGCATTAGGCCGGTCAGTGCAGGTGGCCGGTTGCCCATCCCCCCTCCCCCTTCCCCAGATGACAGCGGTAATAAAAGATCATTTACCCCAGGGGGGTACCAGTAATCCTGGAGAATCCCCCACTGGGCATCCACGGTCAGTGAGCGTACTGCCTGGGCGTGGGTGCTCAGGGAGCCCCACGTATTCTGGGGGGGGCACCTTACCGCTCTCAGAGCTACCGAATATGTCTTTGATGTTTTCTTTTTCCAAATTAAGATTTAAAGTTTTTGATAACTTTAAGACTTCTTCGGTCAGATCGGCTTTGCTTTCTTATTCTTTGAAGGGGACATTTCTTATCTCGATACCATTACTTCTGTTTGCTCGTTGAAGGCCCTCAATTTTCTCTTCCAGAGACAAAATATACGGAATATTTTCCTTGTACTGTTTTTCTAGTGTAATATTTTTTTATTCATGTACTCATATTGTGAGCGATTTTTCTATGTCCGAGTTTATCTTTTTGATGCTATTAAGACCACTTTCCATCTTTATAAATTTGTTATCGTGGTCTGTTTTCCATGATTTAAGCATGTCCAGAACTTCATCTCTGAAAGAGAGTATATCGTCTTTAGTTAATTCTTCATGTCGCCTTTTCGGTCTACAAGATACATATTAAGAAGAAGTTTTTGTGTGCTTCAAAATATCAGATTCAGATGCCGCTATACTTGGTGAGCGCAGCAGTTCTTTTAAATTCAAAGTTCATGAGTAGTCAAAGCTTATGAGTTCTTGCTATTTAATCGTCGCAGGCGCTTTTGAAAGAAATCGATGTATGGCGGGACCGTAATGAGAGAGCAACAGGGCAGAGCAATAAACTTAAGGGGTGGAGCTTACCCTTGCGGATCGATCCAATCGCCGTCTAGCTGTTATATTGCCCTGGTACTCGCTGGTATATTTCTCAAAGTATATTTAGAAATGTTTTAAGCATAAAAAATTAAAACAAGCAATATAGCAAATGTTGCAGCCATTGCCTACCCATTTGTTATTTCGTGTGCACAATGTTTGTGCGCGTCGCACGTGCTCAATCCGTAACATAATACGTAAGCGTCGGGTAATCGGCGCCGACTTCGTGGATTCCGTATGCCGAACAAACCCGAAAGGCGATGTCACTGTGTGGCGCGTCAAATCCGTTGATACAGCGAGCTTGAATTCGAAGCCATCTTTTTGGGATTCTTTTTAGTTATATCTAATGAGTTTAACAGTTACTATGGAAACAAGTTTTTGTATAATGTATGGTAGATAGTAAGTTTCTTCAAACACAACAAATAACTATTAGTAATTAAATGAAACTTTTATCACTAAAAGATATTTTACAAAACGGAGCACAACGAATAGTGTTGATACTTATTTAGCCGCGGGGGGTATTTGACAATAGAACCTTAATAATGTTCAACCTTATAACTTAAATTAATTATGGTCGAATTTCGACTACTGGGCGATCACTAGTATGCACAAATACGCATACACACATACACATACACACACACACACACACACACACACACACACACACACACACACATGTATATGTATATATATAACTTACAGTAGAATCAGCATAGAAACGAGCCAATAATCTATTCACATTTGTTGAGATAAAAGTTACTAAGCATGCGTTTAAAGGAGGCTTTTGATGGGGCCCTACGTATGTTTTCAGGCAAAGAATTCGAAAGTAGTGTTGCCTGTATGGTAAAAAGTTACTGAAGAAACTACTATTGTGTTGAGGTGTAGTGATTTTCAGATTGTTTAAAGAACGGAGAACGCTGTCATTATTCAGAGAAAGGTATTAAAAAATATTTTTGAGGTAATACGGAGAGGTTGGATCGTTCAAAATCGAGAAAAGAGCAAGCAAAATTCTAGTCGAACGCCTTTGCTTTACAGAAAGCCATTTGAGGCGTAAGCGGTACTCGGTAATGTGATCATATTCACGTAGTCCGAAAATTAAACAGGTGGTACAGCATAACATCTTTTCACAGCTTCTGCTGCACTTTTACGGCCTCGATCGTCCGGGGAAGTACCATCGCCCTTTACAAAGTCAGTATAAAATAAAGTATGCATTACTTTTGGGGATGCCGGATGGCCATGTCTACCCTTTTTTTTTCACTCCTATCCCCTCCAAATCCTTAATGTCAACCCAATATTAGGGAATCAACCTTTTGTATTTCATTTCCTAAGTTGACAACACACTCGCAGCTCCCCGGATGTTGCGTGTGTCCATGGCCAATGGGATCACTTAACATTAGGTGAACCGTCTAAAATAAATAAAATCGGCCTTTTACGTTTCCGTCAATTTACATAACGAACTGCCATAATTAATTTCTATACTAAAACTTTTTATATGTTACTTATTAGGTTCTAGACTGTTTTATATTTTTACGTTTTAATCTTATAATAAATATATTTCATTATAAATAACTAAATATTTTATTCCAAACAAACACCATAGATAAAAAAACCGTTTGGTGTCATGGGACACCAGATAGAGACAAAGTTCCATTTGCCAATTCATTAATATCAAATTCTATTCGAGGTATAAAGAAAATAATTATTTGATAAACATTTTTGTTATGATTTTTTATCGATAAAAATAAATAAAATACTTTGCAAAATTATAATTTATAAAAAATATATATAATAATATTATACAATGAAACAACTATCATCAAAGAGTCATCCCCCGTAGACTATACATATACGAGAAATCTTACGTTACGGACGTTTTTTGGCGATTAGGATGCCTCTCCGCAACGCGTCATAAGGAACTTCGTTCCAAAATATATTTTTATTTTGTAGAATTTACAGATAATTAAAATGTTATTCTAAAGTCCGTTCAAAAATATCCTCACCTGTTACATATTAAAATATATTGAGAAATATGTGCTTGATAATGAAAACATAGACATATCAGAAAAAAGTTGTCTAAAATGTTTAATTTAAAAGAGTTTAATCAAAGAACTTAAACCTTAACTGCATGTATATTAGGTTTGTATTTCACTTAATTAAACTGATATTTGTTTATATTCAATGAACAGAATGAAATCCATTTTTATACGATGACTTATTTTTAATTCGACTGTCTTGAAATGTAAAAAATATGATTATATTATAAACTGAAATCATAAAATACAAAGAATATAAAATAAATTGCAGATAAAAAAAATGTAAAATCATAAAAAACTAAGTAAACCCTATCCGACTGTGCTTATTAAAATTTGTTTTAATTATCGAATTAAATGAGTTCAGAACCATCTACGATTATATTTAAAAGATATGAAACCTTATACGAAATCGTGCAATCGTTCCATTTTACCGATTTGCCTATTTTAATTTAAAAGTTATTGATTTTTTATATTTAAATACTTAAAAAGTGCTGATTTGATTTATTTTCACAGATTTGTTTATCATCATCATTGATATTTAATAAATATTGCCGTTATTATTAAATGCCATCCTTGTACATTTCTGGAGTTTTCAAAGCTTTATGTCACACATGTCTCCACTTGAGGAACGTGATTCGTTTTCATCTGAAAGCTTTCGGTAAAATAAGCTCTTCGATTTCAAATATAATTTATTTTTATTATTAAACTGAGAGGAAGCGAGATTAGGTAACAGCTTAAGTATTCCTGCGGAGTAGATCTGGTACTAGTGTTAATATATAATATTGTAATAAGATTAAATGCTCTTAACAAAGTTTAAGGGTTACTAAAATTATTTGAAATAATAGACGAACATTACTTTAAAATCACATAAATCTTTTTTTTAAGTGATTTAAAATCAAATCTGTTGTTATAGGTAATGTGTCTATCTTTTTATATTAGCTTTGACGATAAAAAATAATTAATAATAAGCCATCACATTTTGTTATATTGTTAAATTTAATGTTTTCATATGTTAATAAGTCATAAACATTAATAAAATTGTACAAGAAGTATTGCTTTACAAAAAAAGCAATTTAATTACTAAAAAGAACTTTTATTTAAGTGTTAAAGTGCACCACGAAAATGTTGGAATAGTGACAAAAAGTGAAAAAATTATGATAAGAGGACGGTGAATATAACACCAGGTGATTTTTAAATCAGACTTATGTGCAAGAAAAAATTAAAACACCGTATACATGTTATTAAAATGAAGTAACATTAAAAATATGATTTTACGCTTAAAACAATTTGGCAAACTTATAACTCGTTGTTGGTTATTTCATTGATTCTGTAGGTACTCTTTAATACTTTATAGTTTTCAACGTTTACTAAATTACGAAACATTTCAAACACTTTTTAAGTCACTAGTTTTACATCAATATATATTTACTTTGTTGGTGCTTATTATTCAATTATCCTTCTGGGTAACGTGAAATATGGACTTATTTGAATATTTTTGCTTTTTGTGATGAAAACTCATTTAATTATTTAACATGGAACTTGTGATAAACTTTGTAACACTTTGGAAGAACGAAATGAAGTTATAAAAATATGTATTTATATGTATTACTGCTATTATCAGCTTTAAAACACTCTTAGTTATATTTTCTTCTCTATAATGTACAAAAATTTGAACAAAAGAAAGAAAAGTTAACAATTGTAGGACTTTAATTGGTACGACCTAAAATTACATATGATAAAGTGCAATTGTGGCGTAAAACTTTGATTTGTGATGATTTCGAGCAATAAACGGAATTTTGAAGTAACTGTATAATTAAACATGATAATCTATGATTTTAATAATTTGCAGTTTTTTAGTCTTTAAGTTTTATAACATGAAAATTTTAAAACACAATGAGTTCTACTTACAAATACTACTTTCGTCAAAACGACCCAATACAAAACAAAATGGGGACTATTGGATTGATTGTATTTGGATATATTTACAACTTTTTTATGATAACTCGATAAACCTTTATAAAAAAATTAAAGTAAATTAAATTAAATGTACTTTTAAAGCTTCATGATCAGAATGCACACATCTCAATGTAGATTAATCCAAAATGCCACAATTAACTTAAACTGTTTCCATACAATAGGCAAAATTTTAATTTATTATTCATGTGAGTTTACTAACACCACACCGGACATTAAAAGGTTAAAAATGTTGTACAAACTGTACTTTTTGTTTTTTATAACATATGCTTGACTTTTGGAAATGCTGGATGGCTATGTCTAACCTTTTCTTTTCCCACTCCTATCCCCTTCAAAGCCTTCATCCCTCCCCATCCTATCCAATAAAGTTATTGTATCCAATTTCCCAGGTTGACAACGTACTCGCAACTCTCCGGATGTTACGTGTGTCCATGGGCGACGGGATCACTTACCATCAGGTGAACCGTCTGCTCGTTT
>JAOCPS010366303.1:0-12465 GCA_025505425.1 Graphium colonna | reverse complement strand
GGGTGACTGCTCAAGCATGGTCTCATATTGTGAATTTATAGTTTTAATTACTATGACCTAGCAATGAAAACTAAAAATAATTTTTACATATCTCTATAAAGACTTACTGTATTAGTAAGCTATTCAGAACAAATATCAGCAGATATAGTTATACCCTCACAAAATGGGACACTGTCATACTCTAGTAAGCTATAAAGGACATTTTCCATTTTTATATAGCATACCGTACCAAGTTGCATCAAGTTCAAACAGTCTTTTTTGGAGATTAAACATATTATATTAACCTCTACGGAAGTTCTATTCGTAAAGAAATTCGAGTTTCGGAGATATTCGATAAAATCGGAAAAATCTATTCGTAGAAAATAGTTTCTGTTGCATTCTACATCCGCATGACTGATTGTGTAAACGTCATGTATGTAAAGCAATTTTCATACTTTTATACTTAAAATTAAATTACCGATTTTAAAAACAAATCCATGAAGCGTAATGTAGTAAGAAATAATGAAAATAATAACTACGTGATTTTGATCTTGATGCATGAGACTTTTTGCTACAGCAGCAAAATAGTGATTTCCTTTTTTAACTCTTTAGACTTAATAATATCTTAATACTAGTTTTAAGCATCGAATAAATGTTTGATTATCCTACAAATGACAACAAAAACCTATAGGTTTTGCTGACAAGCCAACGTATCGGTTGAAAAAAGGCCGACTAGTTGGCAAAGCCGAACGTTGTTTTCTATCATTTTAAAAATTTTATTTCCAAGAACTCTTTTAGAGGAAGGAGATACTATGCTTGTTAAAATCCTGATACAGGAGAACCTTTATAACGAACAAAAATCAAGGTAGATGCAAAAAAAATCAAGTAACAGAATTGCTGATCCTGTGGCGAGTTAACACTACCAAGACTCGGTTATGTGTAGGAATCATATATAAAGCACAAAATTATTATCAAAAATAAATATCGATTAACCATTGAGTAAACATAATCTTAACTATAATAATAATTAACCCGATTTATGTTCATCAAAGCGAATACGGCGTGGGCGGAGTGAGCTGGATGGTGGGTCGACGACCTGCCGCATGAACAGCTGAGCAAGTGCCGCGTCGAGTATCATTACTTTATTTATTTATTGGGAAATTTGGGCGAAGATAATTGGAATAAAATGGCCCCTAACATTCTTACATAAATGTAATCTATGATAATCAAGTACAAAGTGCTCTATTTTAACATTATTATTCACCAGTCACCATGTATATTGTACTCTGAAATTGCATTTAAAGAAAAAATGGTACACATTATAGTCGAAAGTCTGTAAGTCGGTTATTTTTTTTTAAGCTACAGGTGGTAGGTAGGAATTGTTATTCGAGATACAGAGTTCCATTTTATTTTTTCAAGTCATTCTTCCTCCAGCAATCGTGTCTATTGAGACCTCCATCTCGACGGTCCCTACGTACAATCTTGTATGTGGTAGAAATGTGATTTGCACTTTGTGTTTTTAAAACCTTCAGATCACACAATTTTTACATAAATAAGACCTTATTTCCATTAATACAAAATTACGTAAATACAGAATTAATGGCGGTTTCTGAAGTAAAATCACAGCAGAAGTAACTAAGTAATTATATGTCGGAACACACGCTTTACCCCGCCCGCTTGCCTGCAACTGCCACTTGCGTTCGCGCTGCCCAAGACGACGGTCAAACGAAGCAAATTTAATTAATGTACTATTTAGTGTATATAGTATATTTATCGTTAGTTAATATTTTATTTTTTATTGGATTAATTTTAGTCAACACTATTACCTCAACAAAAACTATCGGTATATGGTTGTTGCATTGCTTCACATGGGAAAAGTTAACTTACCATTCATATAAAGTGGTACTTAGGTATTATTACATCGGAACAAATAACTACCCTTTATCGGTATCTACCACTTAAGATGGTTTTTCTCGGAATTGTTAATTTCATGTTTGTATGTGTCACTTATGACACTTTACGTCAACAATTATATTTTTTGCACAATCTGGAGGAGATACGAGTGATAATGAAACATTACGAGATATTATAAACCGAAGGTCTGATACTACTAAAACCTCATTGCAACCTCCGGTACCTAATACAATCCCTACCGTAAATTCACTTCCAGATTTACTTGAAAAAGTCAACTATGTTGTTATTAACAGATAGAGCCAACCAGTAATTTTGTGGAATCACCGAGGTTATTCTTTTCTTCATCCATAATTCCTCAAAATATGACTGCTGAAATTTTATACGGTCAAAAGAATGACAATTGTGGTTTGAACAAAACAAAGACGCATAAAGCAATAAAAGTTGCTGTTCAAATTCATACGTAGAATATAGATAAACTTGTTGTGTCACCAAAAATACTAATGGTGCAATTTTTTGCAATCCCGCACTTATGGTTAATGGTAAACATTGTATTCCAAACAAATTTAACTAAAGAAGTGCCTTCACTCCCAGTAATTTTGATAGACTAAATTGAACTTGAGTATGATAAAACTATAGGTGCAAAATCATCCAATAATGACAAAGCACCGCCAATACATCATATTTAGGCTTCATCTACTCAAGATTCTGGTCTTAGAACATCGTACTGTCCTATTTGGACAGACTATAATATTATTGATAATGAGATAGACTTAGACGTGATTAATATAGAACAATCTTTAATGATTAATGATCGATGATAATCACTCTAAAGTTAAGAATAAGATAATGACGAATAAAGTGTCGCCGTTAAAAACCTTATTCATTATTATCTTAATTTTAGGGTGATTATCTATCACAAATCACGCTTCAAAAAAGATATATACCATAAACTTTTATTCCGACAATTGTGGTGGCCGATATAGCAAATAAAATTACCTTACCGATTTCTTGAGAAAGGCCACACACAGAATAAGAACGACAGTATTCATGTTTTAATAGAGCGTTGTGCAAAACATAAAAAAAAATATATACAATTGATCAATGGTTTGGACTAGTGAGATGGGCCAAGGAGACTGGACCCTTACATCATGAAAGAAGTAGCAGCCGAAGACGTCTTGGATTTCAAAACGTTTTTAATGGGCAAAAAATTTTACGAAAGCGAAAAAAATTAAAAAATGATGTCTTAGATTAGATAGCTCAACGTGTCATCTTCAGAGCCTTATGTGATTAATTACAACAAACAATTCGATGATTCGATGAATCTTACCAGAGTCTAATTTTACGCAAAAACCCACCGATAATTTGATTTTGACGCCTATGCGTCAAAATCAAATTATCGGAGAGTTACCATGGGCACTGGGCTTTTGCCCATCCCTAAAACCAAAGTAGCAGATCTCAAGTATTTTTGTAAACACAAGGTGACTCCTTGAGAACTCCATGGCTCTTTGCCTCTCTCGTAGCTGAATTAAAGCGTGGTGCTATTAGGGTATTTGAGAGGATAGGAGAGGGGAAAGAAAAGGGTACACATGACCATCCGGCATCCCCAAAAGTCATACATACTTTATTTCATGTAGAATTTATAAAGGGCGGTGGTGCTGGGTATACCCGAGCGAGTGCGACCGTAGAAGTACTGTAAAAGCTGCGAAAGGATATTATGCCCTACCACCTGGTAGGACATAACATCCTTCAATTGTATGATAAGAAATAACTTACCGTTCACAAAAATGTATTTACAATAATTTCCTATTGTTTCTAAAACTAATTTTAAAATTTTGTTATTATCTAATAAGGTCACTTTTAAATCGTCGGTTAACGTTTTCGTATCGTTTTAAATAAGTATATTATTAATAATTTTTGGTAAGATCACCTAAGCGTGATACTAATTTAAGTTAAATTATTAACATGTTTTGTAAATTGTTGTTTATCAGTAATAAAGATGCCATTATGTGTTTGCATCCTAATAAAGACTGGTCATGTAACAGTAGTTAAAAATGGTTCCTGAATATATTTTTTTATGAGGTAGTTAAATTTGAATAAACACAGTATTCCCACGTAATGGTCGTAAGTACTAGTTATGGTATTTTAAATTTAAAAAATCCGCTGACTTGTACAGCGAAATAAGTGATAATAAACGTGGATTTTTTTTTGAAAATTTTTAGCAAAAGTAGCTGTAAAAAAAATAAACAAAACATGAGATACACGCGTTTGAATGTTTGTAGCGTTCTCTCCTAAAATTTGACTTTTGCAGTTACAGAAGATTACGTAGGGACCGTCAATCTATCGAAGATATTGAAATTAGATCTGATGCGGATCTAGTCAGATTTTTACTTAAAAGGGATAAAATATGTACCTAAATAACTTGAAGGGACTCACTGAATATTTCGAGTGCTTGAGGGAAATAAAACAAAACATTTTTTGGAGTTTGGGACGTTTTCGGTCTAACGAAGTTTAGCTATAGCATAAGTTACGATATAATCGGGTATTGTACGCGCATAAAGTGCGCGGTAAGACTAATACTAAAACATGAATAAAAAACGTGGAATTTCATTTCGATCAGCCAATTATAAACAATAAATTGTATTAATCTAAATGCGAACTATTCGTTTTTTGCAGACTATAAATATGGCCAGCTTTCCCAAAAAGTCAGCACTAAAACTTTTAAAGGCTACGAAAATAATATCCAAATATAAACTACTCAATACAAAATAGGGCCCACCACGATTTATTCACAAAAAGTGTTGGCATGCTACAAGTGTGGGGCAAGTGTTTATAGTAAAACTTGAGATGAGTTCTTATCATTCTTTTGAACATTTTTTAATTTTTACCCTAGTGGCGAGACAAAACCAAATTAAGTTAAAATACCCCTATGCACAATTCGTTATTCAGTTGTATTTTGACTATTGTTACAGGCGCTTTTTGTTTTATTGTTTCTGATTTTTTAATCGAGTCATTAGAGAAAATTGTAATGCCACGTATTCAGAACCATATGAGCATGGAAACTGCTTTAAGTATTGCTGCAAGATGGACAGTTTCAGCGAGCAGTAGCATTAACGACTATGAGTATAGCGGCGAGATATCAGAAATGAGTGGTACCGCTCTATCAGGAGACTGGCAGTGTAGCTAGAAGACCTAGATCAGGAAGAACACGATACACAACTGTTCAAGAGGATCGATACTTTCGTTTATCTGCCCGTGAGCATTTGGACTGGACTATGGACAGTTGGAGGTCAGTACTCTTCACAGCTGAGAATAAAGTTAAGTTTTATAGTGATGACAGACACGTTACAGTATGAATAGTAAAATGGAAATTTTAAAAGAGAGTACCGCAACTGCTGCCAGCTACTTCGAGGGTGTGGTCCGACCTCATACATTCCCTATGCACAACGAGTGGGCAAAAATTTTATTCTTATGCAGGATAATGCTCGTGCGTATACGGCTCGCCTAACCCAGAGTGCACTATCTGAACCTATATCTGTTTTACCATGGCCAGCAATAAGCCCCGATCTGAATCCAATTGAACATGGATGAGACCAGTTAAAAAGAAGCCTAAAAGAAAATTATAGTGAAGTGCACAGGAGCTCATAAACGCTTCAAAAATGTGCTGGGAGCAAATACCCCAGGAAAGCATAACTCATTTCTTTGATAGTGTCGCGAACAGGCTCCAAAAGTGCGTTCGTAATGGAGGAGGACCAACTCGATACTAAAGATAACCAACCATATTTGCAAAAATAAAAGGTAATTTTTTTCCTTTTAGGACACTTCCTATTTTGGTATGCTAATATTTCTAATTGATAGATAATATTAATTCATTAGACCCGCGTATATCCAAAATTCTAGGTAACGCTTGGTTTTCGAGAAAAAATCATATAGTTTGTAATTTGTATGGACAACCGCCAGTTTTGACACCCAATCGAGACATACGTAAATATTATATATAGGAAATATTTCCAATTGTTTGAAATTTGTAATCAATTGAATGCATATACAGATTTATGAAATACGAGATTTTTGTGTAAAAGTAAAAAAAAAGTGTACCTCACCTCTAATAATATTTACACACATTGTGATTGGCTGTAAAAAAAATGGCGGTGACCCATACAAATTACAAATTTTATATATTTTTTTTAACCAAGCGTTGCCTAGAAATTCCGCTATACACGGGTCTAACGAATAAGTGTATTCTCTATCAACTAAAAATATTGGCATACCAAATTAGAAGTGTCCCAGAAGGGAAAAATTACCATAATAAAAATCACAATTGTCAAGATCACTTTTTTAGGATAAATTTCAATTTTTCACTTTTATGTGTATTTTTAAGGAAATTAAAGTTTTTTTTTATTATTTGATGGGTAAGAATATTGATAACACTTTACCCGAAACACATGTACCCATAAAAATATTTTTTTTGTCAGTTTTCTTTTCGATGATAAAAATCAAGTGGCCCTATTTTGTTTTGACTAATTTATAACGAACATAGCTGGATCATTCTAGAGTCCAAGACATATATTTTTTTATATTTCATTTTAGTATGTATATTTCATGGTTTTCCAGAATTGAAGAAGATTATCTATTAACTGTTGCCTTATTATTTCACCGTATGGTGAAAGTATCAGTTAGTTGTTCAACCCGCTGAGGCGATTTCTTTGATTCGTCAATTAAAGGAGTTTACGTAATATATACGAAAGCTGAATCAGTAAACCAATTCTCATAATTTTTATGTGAATAGTAAACATGCAACGTTTAATACTTATCAGAAACTCCTTAGTACTGACCCCATATTTTAATTACTCTAACCAATGAGTTGGAATTCCATTATATAAATATCATATGTCCAAAAGTACCTTTCTAGGTACCTACTTATTTTCAGTTTTTTACGAGTACCTTTTGAAATATGCTGTAATTATTTGAACTGCAGCATAATGGGCGGTTTCCACAATCAACTGATAAACATGGACTAAAACATAACGAATAATATTTTAAAATAAAAATCAACTACGCAGGTTATGCACAAATATAAAGATGTACCCTGTGTTTTAAATGTCTCCTAGAAGTAGCGAGATATTATGCTTGTTAAAATCCTGACACAGGAAAACCTCTAGAAGGAATAAACATCAAGGGAAATGCAAAAAAATCAATTGCAAATCCTGTACAGAGTGACGTGACTGGTGAGTTAACACTTTCAATACTCTATTATATGTGGGGGTCATATATGAATGTATATAAAAATTAAAAATATTAATTGACCTCCGACTAAACTTAATCGAAAGTTATATAAATAATTATGATAGACATCCTAGCGGTCACGGGCACAGGCTGCAGTCATTTTCGCACTTGGGTCAATGAACTAAGCCTCGCCCCGTATGTTCAGCTGCAGACGTCGCATCCAAGTTTAATTTATTTAAAAGAAAATTTGAACAAAATCTATGACCCTGATATAATTATGACAAAAACAGAGTACCACGTGGTCTCCTTTAATGTCGTTAGGGACTCGCCAGTCAACCTGTATAAATCGTATATTGTTTCGTAGGGCAGCAGGATATTACATCTAGTTCTCTCTTTTAGTTATAGGTCTGATAACATTTTGGTGGGAAACTTTACTGTATCCAGTTACTATTGTGAACAATTTAGATATTCAATGCAAGTATTGGTGTAATATAATATTAGTCCTTTCGGTTTTACTTACACCAACATTTGCGTTGATCACGTTCGGTTTTTTTGAAGAAATCTAGTGTTATTACTATCCAGAAATTTGTATTTAAAATCGACAGATCGCGGAATATGCACGATACTTACCACCAAATATTCATCCACCTCTACTGCTTTTTATAGATTAATGTATTATACGACGGATAAAACTTATATTATAAAAATACCTATGCTTTGCACGTTAGATGTTGTGTAAATGAAGTTGTATATTAGAATGTTATTAATTATTTTTATATTTTCACACAATATATGAAATTTACAGTACCATCATATACGTCGAAATACATATATTTATACTTGCAACAAACATATAGTTACAAGTGAGGGTATTGAAGAAAATGAGGACATCTAAAAGATCGTCTTAGTAAAAACTATATGTAAGTAAGCAGAGGTAGTTATACTTCATAAATGCTTTGTCCGCTTGGTTATTACTCGGGCAACAGATTGAGAAGCTGCAGCTTATTTTGCCCATTTTGTGTAGTATGTCCCATTGACGTAAGTTTGTGTCCGCGCATAAACTAGTGAAGTACGATGATATTTCACAAGAATTTTGTCATTTCGTAGGTTAAGTATTCGTAATTGGCGAAATATGGCAGTAAAATACAACCGATAGTCAAAACTGATAAGAAACATTTTCCAGGTCGCCGAAAAAAAACATCTTACATCAAAGCTCTTGCTGCATTTATAGCACACTCAACTGGGATGATATTATTTTCTAGGAGGTAAGGCATAACATGCTCACAGCTTTTGCGGGGAAGAACGGAAGAACCACCACCCTTCACAAGGTAGACATAAAATATGCATAAGTTTTAGGGTTTCTGGATGGATAGCCATTCCTACCCTTTTTCTTATCCCATTCCTTTCCCGTCCAAATCCTGATTCCCGACCCCATACACCTATACTATCTAATTTCCAAAGTTGACAACGCACTCACGACTCTTCGGATGTCGTGTCTGTCTGTGGGCGATAGGGTCGCTTAACACCCGGTAAACCTGCTTTTGCCTACCTTCCCATTTAAAAAAAAAATGAATACTTTGCGTGTGAGGCCGGCGAAAGCTATCCAACCTTCCTTATAAATATTAATGCCAAATAATTACTATCCTTCATAGACGCAAAGCACCTGCTTTACTGAGTTCAATTGGTGATTGTACCTTAACATCAGGCAAACTTTTGTTTAAAACAAATAAATAAAGATGTCATTTGTTATCAGTCATTAGGCTCCGAGATTTGTAGAAAAGTCCGAATCGATTTTATACAGTTTCGAGTCTAAAATTTACATTAGCCAGTTAATTTATATTTACACGATCAGGATTATGGCGGTAGTCAGGAAAAAGAGCACCACGTACTACTCTTTCTGCACTCATCGGGCAGCTCACCTGACCCTCATCGTCATTCTCCTTTCTTCACTCCTGTACCTTTCGATGTTTAAAATTAATTCAACTTTCCCAGTAATGTGACCTTGTAACGAGTATATTTACTTAGCGTCTTCGGCTGAATCATTCAAAATTTGCCATCCTTTATATAAAAATAAATGGTGACAAGATATCTTTTAGAATTTGTTCAAATTATTTTTCTTGTTGCACTGATCGTATATTGAAGATGATCAGTGCAACAGGATATATATTCTACCACTTAACGAAACAGTTTCATTTGATTCATTACCCAAAAAAAACATTGTAAAACACTCACGAGGTATGTAAGCAGGAGGAAGCATAATTTCTTGTAGATGTTGACCCTTAAGATATGGAACAATGACAAATGTGCTTTTATCATTGTTTCACAAGATCTTTCGTAACCATCCTCTCCCACCGCTTCCTTTAAGCTTTTTTTAATACTCAAAGGATCTTCAAAAAAAAAACATAAGCTGATGTATAGACATGAGAGATATTCCACCAGACTATGGGTTTGACAGACTAATCGGTTGAAAAAAGGCTGATTAGTCGGATCGGCCATGCTGATCATTATTTTTTGATATTTGATAATTTCAAGAATTAAAATTATCAAATAAAATAATTTAAATTTCTTATAGATGCAAGATATTATGCTTGTCAAAATCCTTATACAAAGGAATCTGTATAAAGAAGGAACATCAAGGGAAACGCCACAAAATTGAAGTTACGGAATTGCTGATCCTATTTATTGTAATCCTAAATGGCATTTTAAGAAAAAAATTGTGTTCGTTGTTAGCATGTTCTCGGTTAGTATTTTTTTTTTCCAAGCTATGGACGTGGTGGTATCTTTTCAAAGTCGAGTTGATAATGTTGCTAAATAACTGATTGTGATTTGAACTCCACAGTTCTTTTTATTTATTCTATCTACTACATGTCGTGTTTATTGAGACCTCCTCCATCTTTGTCTACATCCACCATATCATCTACGCATCGAAGATTTTAATCAAGTCTGAGACGGATCTAGTTAGTCTAGTTATAAGGAGGAAAATATGTACCAAAATAGCTTGAACGAGGACTCACTGGTTAGTTCCAAAATTTGAGTGCTTAAAAGAAATAAGAAAAACGGCTGCTGTTCGAGTTTAGGATGTTTTCGACCTACCGAAGTTCGTCTTACAGTAGCTTAATCAGGTATTGTAAGAGCATAAAGTGCGCGGTAAGACTAATACTTAAATATAAATAATAATAATAGAATTTCAATTCAAACAGCCGACTACAAGCAAAAGAAATTGAATGAAATAATGAGCCAACTAGTAAGATTTTGCTGGCTATAAATATGGGCGGATAATCGGCTTTACGGACTCTAATAGACATAAAGCTTAGCAATGTGTGTTCGCCTATCAATATGAAAGTTTTAAAACACACATCGACGATACAAATTTATTTAAAATAATAGCCTTTATTATTAAGGTTACCAATTTTTTTTAATTACCAGAGCACTTGTTATATTGTAGTGAGACTAGTTATAGTTTCTCAAAAGGGATTAGGAGAAAACACGAGATTCACTATACAACCATTCCATTAGTAAGAATCACAAAATTTTCCTTTACAAAGTAAGATGTACCTACTTTTGCAACACAATTTTGTACGATGTACTTACTTTTGCAACACAATTTTGTACGATGTACTTACTTTTGCAACACAATTTTTGGTCTATATATTACGAAAAAATATAAAGGATCTAAAGTTTTTAGCTTCCGTTCATTCTCTAATCACACAAACCACACATTTACGTGATCGAAATCCCTAGAATTAGGCTATATGAATATCAATAGCCTCTGTACGCACTTACCTTTTGGTCTTTTTGCTTCAATAACATTTAACAGTAAGGTCAAAATCTTGCATCCTCTAGTATTAACCCCCCCCCATATTTAAGGATAACCAGCCAGAATTAATAGATACCGGCAACATGAGAATTAGTCCCAACCGTCTGGATCTACTACAACGTTCTACATACTCCTTTTGCTGCACTCAGCAGCCGGAAAGTCACCACCGCCTTACACAAGAAGCTGAAAGATGAGCATTCTTGCCATGTATTCTTACCCCACTTTTTTCCCTCTTCATTCCTGAATAAGTTACCATTACCTCCTACCTAAATACTCATTCATTCAAAAACTGGCTACGCTAGCAACTCTTCAGATATTACATTGGTCCATGAACAAAAGTTATCGCTTAAGTCGAACCGTCAGCTTGTTTTCCAACGTTCCGTTTATTTAAAAAAAAGTCCCATGTTAGAAAACTTTGTGTTTAGTGCATTTATGTACGTTAACGCTAGGAGAAATCGTGAATACTGAAGATACATTTACGTATAAGGTTTGGCTAAATTAAGTTTAACCTGGTAAGAATTACATTTACTAGATGCGCCGACTATGGTTTAGGGAGACTAGCCGACTAATCGATTGACAAAAAGGGCGATTAGTCGGCCAAGCCGATCATTTCAAAAGTTGTAAAGCGCTTTACCAGTTTAGCTTGATCGTCGATTGGCTAGAACTTTTTATGAGATAGTGAGATACTATGAGTGTTAAAATCCTAGTAAGGAATATATATGGAACCTCTATACGGGACAAATATCAAGGGAGACGCCAGAGAATTGCACTTGTTACTGAATTGCTGATCCTATTTATCCTAGATTGTATTTAAAGAAAAATGGTGTATTTTGTAGGCAAATCTCAAAGTCTGTAATTATATTTCAAGGTGGTAAGTATGATTTCAAAAAGTAGAGTTGTAGAGGTTGTAAAGCATATACTGTATTCGAGGTACAGAGTTCTATTTCATGTGTTCGAGTTATACTACCTCCTGCAGTCGTCCACTGAGACCTCCATCTATGTCCATGTACCACCTTATCTTTGCATCGAAGATATTGAAATTGGATTTTATACGGATCTTAAAAGGCTTTCGAGTTATAACGGGAAAAATATATAACAAAATTGCTTAAATGGACTTACTGAACTTTCGAGATTTCCAGTGCTCGAAGGTAACATAAAAAGACTTCTGTTCGAGTTTAGCTTATTTTCGACCTATCGAAGTTCGACTTACAGTAGATATATCAGATATTGTACTAGCATAAAGTGCGCTTTAAGACTAATACTAAAATATAAATAATAATTATGGAATATATAATATAAATAATATAATGTATAAACACAATAAATTGAATAAAATAATGGTCTAACTAGTCGGTGTTTCGGGGATGAATGACATATTTCTAATATTAATAAATAAATCTCCCTTCTTCGAATTTTAATTCTGATAAGTACATTTGCCCTCATGACTCTAGTCTAAGACAGCTCTAAGCAAAGACTTTGGTAATATTTTTATCTGGATATAGTAAAACATTTTCTTCCCATTTTCCCTTGTT